>PITA01029093.1:0-18380 GCA_004023965.1 Spilogale gracilis | reverse complement strand
CCCCGGGCTTAGCTGTGTTTAGCTTCTTTCTAGCCCCAATTCAGGCCGTAATCTGCTGTTATTCCTCACTCACAGAGCACTTTCCTTTTCAGGTATTTGTTTTCAATGGTTCAGCTCTGCGGGCTTCCTCCCCCACTCCCCTGTCTCTGGGGGCAAGCCTCCAGACCCTCCAATTTGTTTCTACCTTTTTGCCGATGTTTTTTGTCTCTCATGGCGGTCCAGAAGTGGGAAATATCCTCCCTTCAGGAAGTTTTGAATCATGATACAGCTCAAGGACACAGGACTCAGTTCAAGGCTCTTTAGACACCTGAGATAATGACCTGAGCCAAAGGCAGGTGCTTAAAAACTGAGCCACCCAGGCGCCCTCAAGGCTCTTCAGAAAAAGGATAAATCTAGGCATCAACCAATAAGTGTGGAGAGTTTTAGATGAAGAGAGTGGCCTTGAAGTCACTCATAGAACCTCACCTTTTTGCATCAGCCTTCTCCTTCTACAACCATTGTTTGAATATGACAGAGGTAGAAACATGCAACCTCTCATAATCTCAAAGTGCTATGATGATATAGTTGCAGTGCTCCAGAAGGAAGTACTTAGAATTATTCTCCAAGGTAAGTAAAAATAAACATACACAAATATCTAACAATGCATAGTTACACATCGTTTCCACATTGTTAAAATGGGAAGCAGGACAGCTATGTGAAAAAAAATGAAATGATACCTGGAAAATCACCTCAGGGCTGCTTTGTTCATAATTGTCAGGATGTATACAGGGAGAAAACATCCAAATAAATGCAAGAGAAGATGGTAAATAATGTGTATGTTTTTCAAATAAGTATACCTATTCAGGAGTATGCAGGCAAATCTTTTGGTAGGGTGAAACATACATATTTATTATTGGTCAAAAGAAGGAAAACCTTGAGCAAATCTCAGTTCCTTTTTGTGTTAATTGCCGTGTGTGTGTGTGTGTGTGTGTGTGTGTGTGTGTAAAACTTAGTTTGGTTTACTTCTGAATTGGGCTTGATCTTTCACACATAAAATATACAAAGCCTATGTAAAGTTAACATCGGCCAGCACATCGGCAGTGTGTGTTAAACCACAGCTCAGGAATAATGTGGGCTATTGGTGAGCTCAAATATTCCAGATACACACAAGGTACCAGATACTCAAGTAAGATCTTCACAGATGATATAATTTAATCCCTAAAACAACACCATAAAATAGGCACTATTCTTATATTAGTTTTTCAAATGAAGAAAATGGGACTGAGAAATGGTAAATAACTTGTCTGCAATCATAAGGTAGCAAGTGGCAGGGCCCACAGAAGAAGGTCTGAAGAGGACAGTGCTGTAAACACTTGCAATAGATCTGTGACAGCTGTCTTCCACTTGTGTCTTAGAGGACCAGGCCTCCCTCTGGGCTTGCTGGAGGACTTCCTGCTGCCCTGGTGTCTTTGGCCCAAGGCATCAGCAGTGCTGGAGTAACCAAAGAGCAGGCTAAGTCGGTGCTGAGGACAGAGTCCCACATGAAGGAGAAACTATTGGGAGTATAATCAAAATTGAACTTGACAGGGACAATAGAGGTTAAAAAAAAAAAGAAGGCCCAGAGGAACTGGGGGAGATAAGCAGAGATCTAGGCTATCTCACCAGTCGAGCCACCATATTTTTTAATATCACACAAAAAGAAGTGAGAGCTCTATGAAACTAGAATAGTTAAGTGTATCAAGCCTCCTTCTAAACTTTCAAGGAGAGAGAGTTCACATAAAAATGAGCAACTTAAAATTATCAAGGTAAAACTCATATTAAGTTATTACAAGAAAAATGAGAAAAAGAAATATAATACCAACCTTCCACACACTGAAAGCATGCCAAAAATATATACCTATAAAACAGATTAAAACTGTAAACTACTATCTCAAATAAATTAAAATACACTAAAAAATGACATAAGATATGAAAAAAGACATAAATTAGAAAAAGAAAAGATGATAGAATGAAGTCACGAAGCTTTTTAAAAAAGATTTTATTTATTCATATATGATTGAGAAAGAGAGAGTAAGCATGAGCAGGGAATGGGGAGAGGTGTATAGGGAGAGAGAAGCAGAGTCCCCACTGAGCAGGAAACCCGACCTGGGGTTGGATCCCAGAACATCTAGATCATTACCTGAGCCGAAGTCAGATGCTTAACCGACTAAGTCACTCAGGTGCCCCTAGATCATGTAAGAGTAAATATTTGAAATATTCTTTCAAATAAAAGAAAAATCCTTAAAAAAAAAGACTAAAGAATGAATAAACATAATAGCAAATGCTGTAAGATAAGTGGAAAGAAAAAAGAAGAAAAACATTTTAAATTCTGAGAGAGAGGCACCTAGGTGACATCATCACTTAGGCATCAGACTCTTAGTTTCAGCTCAGATCACGGGCTCAGGTCATGATCTCTGGGTCATGAGATCCAGCTCCACATCAGACTCTGCTTGAGTTTCTTTCTCCCTCCTCCTCTGCTCCTCCTCTGCTCTCTCTGTATCTCTCAAACAAATAAATCTTTAAAATAAATAAATAAATAAAATCCAAAATAAATTTTAAGGTAAAAATATTGAAGACAGATTTTTAAAAAATTAGTATATGGGTACCAGAGGTCCCTGAAGAAGAAAATCAAAACAATAAAACAGAACAAATACTAAAAACTGTAACTCATAAAAACTTTCATATACATATAAACTACATTCTGAAAGGACATATCATATACCTGAGAAGACTGATGCATACTGTCAAGCAAAATAACTGGATTCTAAAAAATAAACAGGGAAGGAAATTCTTGTGCATTTAGACAAATAGAACACATGACTTATAAAGGGAAGAAAATTAGATGATCTTCAGATTTTTCAATAGCAAAGCTTTATGCCAGAAGAAAATGAAGTACTATAATTTAAGATACTCAAGGAGAAAAAAAAATGTGAGCTAAGAATTTTATAGCCAGCAAAACTGACTTTGAAGACTATAAGGCACAGACAAAATTTGATCAATGTGAAAGAACTCAGAAAATATTGTTCCCATGAGACTTTGTCATGGAATGTGCTAGAGAAGGAACTTCAACAATCAAAATAACTTGAAAAATATCAATATGAAACTGACAGTGAACATTAGATATATACTTGTTGATAGAACCAAGAATATATGATGACTGAACGAGAGAGGTTATCATATGAAGTAATTATATGCTCTGGCAGCGAAGACATAGTACAACACTACCAAAATGAGAAGAAAAAGGGAAGAGGATAAACAAAAATATTTTAACCATTTTGTGTAATTTTAATTATAGTGGTGGTATGAATATTATTGTTCCTACATTATTGTGTTTAAAGATAGAATAAAGCAAATAATTAGTCATGAGAATTTATCTCTTATTTCCTTTGTCTTTGTTAATGAGGAGTATTGGTGTAGAAGAAAAAAGATAAAATACATAAGGGATTTAGGAAATACCCTATAACCCTCGATCTGAAGAAGAAATATCAAAACAAACACAAGATTTTAAGCTAAACACACACTATTTCCCAGTTTTGTCCAATGAAAAGGCCTAAAAACATTGGGCAGCCCAGTAACAATGAACATTTAAAAATAGTTTCCTACTAAAACAGACCAGGACTTCTTAGAGAAATGGTTAGTATTTTGAGGCAGAAATACACCAAGAGGCCTGAAACATCTTATTATGCCAAATAGCAAAGAGCTATCAGAGGTTAGTAGAATCATAACTCAGGAGCCTCCCACTTGACCAAAGATTAGACAATTTGAACTTCACACACACACAAAAAAATCCAGTGGATTGAAATCCATCAAATATATTTAAATATAGGAGTTTCTAATGGCTAAAAAAAGAAAAGAAGAAATCAGCTGGTCACCTTTAAAGGATGACAAGGAACTGATTAATTTCTCTTGAAAGACTCAAGACTGTGTCTTGCCTTTCCTATATAAAGTTATTCTTTCTTCTTTATGAAGAAACTGTTTATGAACCACCTTCACTTAAATGAAAACAGAATGGGGCGCCTGGGTGGTTCAGTCTTTAACCATCTGCCTTCAGCTCAGGTCATGGTCCCGGAGTCTGGGGATTGAGCCCCGCCTCAGGCTCCCTGCTCGGCGAGAAGCCTGATTCTCCCTCTCTCACTTCCCCTGCTCATGTTCCCTCTCTGGTTGTGTTTCTCTCTGTCAAATATTTAAAAGATAAATTAAAACAGAATGATAGAATACCACCATTTTGCAACCTTGAATGAATTTAAAAATCTAGGCAATGAACACCAGTGGTTAAAAGTATTACACACACACACAACAACACACACACACACACAAGACAACCAGATACCATGTACCTTCTGATGAAATGGCACAATCCCAACTATAGTGTTGCCAAAGGGATCGAACCTGAAATTGGTAGAGGCTCTGCATCCCCCTAGTGATTTACAGAAAATACAGACTAGCATATGGAACTGTACCACATGCATCAAATCAGCCAAATGCAAACTGTGGAAAACTTACAGTACAAGCCATCCATATTCTTCAATAAATGGATTATAAGCAAAAGAAAGGGATGAAAGGGGATGCAATAGTTTGAGACTAAAGAGATATATCCTAAAATATGGGCAAAAACAAATTATACCATCTGATCATGTGTTAGGGTGATTAAACCACAAAGACACAAAAGGAAGTCAACACTCCAAAAATTACTTTTAGAGGGAGACAGGAGGCATAGAAAGGAGTTTTAAGGAGGATGACAGAACTCTATTTATTGAGCTGGAAGTTATAAGCATTCAGATAACAGTAATTTAATAAACTCTATATTCATAGTGTGTGGATTCCTACATCTGTGTTCTATTTTATAATAAAAAAAAAAACTTAAAAAAAGAAACAAACATTTCTCTTGTACACTCCTCCATGTTCTTTTTCCTTTCTATCTGGGTGGAATCCAGATGTGATACCTAAGCTGACCTGGGAAGCCATAACTGAAGAAGATGGACAACCCCCCATCCAACAATCAATTTGACCCCCTGAACACACGAAGGAGAGTTTCCCAGTGTCCTATCACTGGCCCAGTATTGTTACATGATTAAGAATGCAATTCTATTGTGTTGGAGCCTTTGCACATTTTGAAGTTTATTAGTTGGTCTACCCTAACTTAACTAGAATACACTGAAACAGAGCCCCCCCCCCCCTTTTTCCCCCTCTTTTCTTCTTTCCTGCCCAGTCTGCCTTCTTTAAGGCTGCCTTTCCTTCCTGGGATCCTTCCTACTTAAAGCGTGGAACCAAATGCCCTGCATAACTGCCAATTCCTGGGAGAAATGCAAGCCTCACGCCCCATCCCAGACCTGCACTTCAGTGAGAATCTGCGTTTTAATAAGATCCGTAGGTGATTCCACAATAAAGTTAAGGAGCACTGCCTTAGAAGACCTATTGCATTAGTCAAGTTCTTAGTTGCAAACATTAGAAATTAATTCTGGCAGATTTAAGCGGAAAGCCTGTACTGCTGGTTCAAAGAAGAGACAGAATTCAGAAATGTTAGAACACCTTGTGCTTTTGTGACATTAGCTTTTGATCCAAAGTCTTAGGCAAATGCACTTGATTTTTATCTGGGTGAAATATAGACTCAAATCCTGGGTCATGTGTCAACAATGTTGAAAGCGTGAAAAAAGGAGGCACTGGGGAAAAGCGTTTGTGAAAATAAATATACTAACCATTTGACTTCTTATAACAAAATTCATATAATGAGGAGTTTCCCAAACACAGGAATGGAATTCAGAGGATGACTCAAAAGCAAAAGGATGACCAATAAAGAATACGTCTGGTAGAACAATAATTCAGTTACTCAAGGATAGGTAGAAGGTGGACAAAATAGATATAGGAAATAATTAGAGACAAAGCATTGTTTATAAGGAACAAGATCAGAAACTATGAACTAGGACAGGAATGGAAAGTATGCTACAACATTTCCTTTCTATGCCTACGCCAGACATGATTAATCAATCACAACATTCTTTTATCCTGAGCTCAAATACTATTTCATAATCCTCCTCAGCACAGGTAGCTAATACTAATCAATCCTATTTTTCCTGTAATGCGAAAGCTTTCTTTGCTGAAACTTCCCTGCAAGTTAAGTCTTTTTGCATTCCAGTCTTTAGGCAGAATTGTTTGTGTATGTCTGAGCAATCCACTGCCATTCTCTCAGAAATGAAAGTTAACACCCAAGTGTCTAGGCTGGGCTGATGACATTTAACAAATGTCTGATGGTTTAACATCTGTCTTGTCATTTAGACAGATGTTTGGGAAAATCCTGCTAACTACATTAGCTTCACTAGAATTTTGTAAACCATAGCAACCAAGGTCAAATTTGGGGTAGAGGGTGATTTTAAATGGGCTCAAAACCTTGAAACCTTATATCTTTCCATCTTCCCTTCAGGGGTCTTCATGATTACGGACATATTTGACCATATTTCCCCAAGCTTTGTGGTGTAATTGTTATTAAAAATCAAAACAACAAAGTGTCTGGGCCAGGAGCCATCCAGCCTAGGGGGCTTGAGAAAAATTGAGCCTCATTGAGTCAGGAAAATTTTAGCCAGGCTGAAGATCAATTAAAGTAATCGGTCAGGGCAATAATCTACAGAAGGCCACCTTACTAAGCTAAGGTGCCATTCGTGCACACCGTTGACTGGTAATGAAGGCACTGTCCATTGTTTGTGCTCGGGGAGGGGGCAGATAGGGAGAGCAGAGGCATATCTGTGATGCTGTGGAAGAGAACTTAGAGACTAACCACTGGTTTTGCTTGATTTTGTTTCCTTTGTAAGAGAAACACAAAATTCTTTGGTCATTCTATTCCTTATCCTGATGGCACTATCTTCTATGAAGCAAAATTATTTAAATTGGGATATTAGCTTCCTTACTTAATGGAACCAATTACTTCTAAAAAGAAAAACAAAACAAAACAAAACTGTTATCAGGCTTCATGCTTTTCTCCATGCCCTCACCTCCCATTCGGGCTGAACTGGATTAACTCAAAATGCAGCCATCATCATTAGTAATACCTACATACATAGCTCCAATAGGAAACACATGATGGTTTTGATAGTTTAGCCTGATAAACAGTCCTTGCCCTCTAGATTTTTCCTCTAGGAGTGCTAATATAGCCAGGACAAAAGTTGAAACATGTCTTGATAGAATAAGAAGTACTGAGGCCAACTTACATGATTATAGTGGATTTGTTGTATTAATGACTCCAGTTCTTCACTTCTCATATGCCTGCCCATTGCCATGCAACTCTGCAATGCCTGCCCTCTCTGACTCTGGGCTGGGCCAAATAACATGCTTAGGGCCAAGAGATGTTGGCCATCATGATGGCTGGGAGTTGAAAGACCTATTCACCATGGGGATTTCTTGGTCTTCTTTGCTTCCATTTCTTCGAGAAGAACATGCCTGGGCTAGACACTTGTCTCCCAAGAAGGAAAATAAAAATGTTGAATAGAACTGAGTCACCTTGGTCATCCCTGTGAAGGCCATCTTACATCAGTCAGGAGCAACTGAGCCCAGACACATGAAAGGGCCTGACCGAGGTGACCATCCCAGACTAGTGAGAAACAAATGTCATTGCTGTGTGCCACTGAAATGTTATATGGCACAATAATGACAAGAGATAACTGATAAAATGATATACATGTTTAATTAGGATAAGTTTTTGTGGTCACTTAATCATCCTTTTGGGCAGACATCATCAAAATACATTTCTGATCCATCAGTTAGCTGGTTTGGTGTCATTTTCCTTCAGTTATCTTACCAGAGTCACTAGATTAACAGTAGTCTGTTCGACATGTTCCATTTTACTGCCATGGGCCATGCTTAAAAATATCACAGCTGCAATTTCTTATTTGTATAGATTTAATAAATCCCTTAGTTAAAAAGTTGTACTTGAGAGAAAAGTCCCGGGGACTGAAACAAGGAAGAGTTGGTTGGGGCTTGTCCTGAAGGACAGGAGCAGGCACTTGGCTCCTTCTGTTGGTTCCATTTTCTGGCCAGGACACACAGGACTGTGTCAAAATCCCCTCCTCCCTCTACAACAGACAAGGACAAATATCTTCATTGGAGGAAGCAGTGAAATGTTGCTTTAGGATCCAAGGGAGTGCGAGGATTATCAAGGATCTTCAGAGGGCCTCAAGTCAGCATGTACACAGCTTGCCTTGGTGCTGGTAAAAATGTCAGCAGAACACGGATTTGCTGAGTGCAATACAAGGAAGTGAAGGAGAGGTTGACAGAATGGAGGGTATATGGAGAAGGCAGAAGTCAACTGCAGCAATAGAGCATTGAGGAAATGTGGCGAGGAGGAGAGTAGTAAAGGGTTGGTGAAATATTTCATATTTAAAAACCTTATTTAAAGCTTACTTTGTGCTAGACACAAATTGAGTGCTTAGAATAACTTATTCCTCTGAAAAGAGCTGGCTACGATTTTTTCCCTTTTATAGGTGAGGAAATTGAAGCAATAGAATTCAGTCACTTGCCCACATTCTTATGGCCAATAAATAAGTGGCAGCGGCAGAATTTGAACCCAGGCTGGCCTCAGACTCTATGCTCTAAATTAATATACACAATGTGTGTGCACATTGTGCCAGCTTTGCATACATTATTAACCAAAAGCAATGGTAGATATGATGGTGGCATAAAAGTTGTGAGCACATATGTGATTCTGCTTCCTGATTAATGAGTGACATGCATAAAGAATTCTGGAAGCCTTCCCCAAGATAATAAGAGCACAAAGAAGAAAACCGCAGTGGAGAGAATGAAAGAACAGACCCAGTGGCAGATGGACACCACAAGAGGGAATCAGTGGTCCCTCCAGAGGCAGATGTGATGTTGAGTCCTAATGAATCCCCACCCCAGTAGCTGAAAGGGACCTGCTGGATACTCACTATGAGACTCTGTGACTTCCTGGGGCTTTAGGAGTCTGTAAAAAAAAAAAAAAATGGAGGACTCATGGTTCAAGATATATCTATTGCAAAAACATATTGATGGGTTATACTTGCTCTTATGTAGCTATCTTAATATAACTTACTGGCCAAAGTGTTTTAAAATGGTAAACTGTGAGATTCTTAACAAAACCTGGAACCATGGGAAGTGAGACTCTTCCCAGAAATGACCAGGATTCACTTTGCATACTTGGACATGGTAGCCACGGAATGCATGAATATCTATAAGCCAGGTGGCAGCAGGGGTTAGCTGAGACCTGCCTTATGACAAAAAGATCGCTGAAATCTTCACATGAAATTTAGTTCTGTAACAATCTAGCATTCTAGATTTCATTCTCATTCTTAAGAGTTATAGAATCAAACCCTATTCATGCCAAATACATTTACCTATTACATAGTCCATAAGGAAAGGGACACCCAAAATTGGGAGCCAGAGCCCTCAGCAGCCAGGACCAGGGGCACCTTGAACTTGGTATCATATGGCAAATGCAGGGACTCATAAATACTGCCTTCATTAGCTCATGGGCCCTGTGATTTGTGTCCCTGATGAACTGGGGCACATTTTTTGACCCTCCAGTAAACAGGCAATGTAATTCCTCTGTAAATTGACTATTAGAATGGTTTAAATGCCCTTGCCTACAAGCTGAAAGGCATAGTTAACACTTTTTACATAAGCTAGAAGACCAAAATTCAGCTATCAATCAACCGGGCCAGAAAGGAATGACTTGACAAAATCATTTGTTAAGTCTGACAGGAGTCAAGAACACAAGGCTTTCTTCCAACTGTTTAAATGTATGTGTGACAAGGGAATATTAATTGCATAAGACAAGACATTTAAAGGTATTAGCTCAGCACTACCAGTCTATTTTACCCAATTAAGGCTATTCATCAATGTAAACAACTGCATTTTCCGCAACAAACCAAAAGGAATGTAGTCGATGGATGGTACCTAATCTAACAATCCACTTCCTTATTTCACAGGAGGGCACAGTGATGAAAGGATAGACACAGTTTAACTCACAAACTTAAAAAGAAAAATAGACAGTCTCAAATGACCAGAAATTTTCTGCCTATGGGGTGGGACATGAGGAGTATATGATGTATATCGAGCCACCTTCAAATAGATACTGCAAAGTGTTTTGCACAAAGTCTAAAAACCCACAACCATTTGATGAATATGAAACAGTTCCCTGAAAAAGACAGAACAAGAAAAAATGGCTCTCCCCAGCCAACTAGAATCACAGAAGCTTAAACTTAGATGAGACTTTGAAGACTGCACGTCCAACTTTAATCTCCAATGAGAGGATATCTCTGTGATTCTTTTTAATGGAAAGATGCTGATTATTTTTGTTTTCAGCTTTACTGAGTTATAACTGACAAATACAATTGTAAGATATTTAAAGTGTATGACATGGTGATTTGATATACATTGTGAAAGGACTCTCTCCAATCTAGTTTATTAACATACCATTACAGTGTATACTTTTTTTGGTGAGAATATTTATGTTCTAATCTCTTAGCAAATTTCAATTTTACAATACAGCGTTATCAACTATATTCATGTTTTACTATAGATCCTCAGACCTTTTCACCTTATCGTGAAAGTTTGTACCCTTTGACCAATCCGTCCCTATATCCCCTAACACCCAGCCCCTTGCAACAACTTTTCTATCTTGTTTTTATGAGTTTCTTTTTTTTTAAACATTCCACATATGATTAATAACATGAAGTATTTGTCTTTCTCTGTTAAGTTTATTGCACTTAGTATAATGCCCTCAAGACCCATCCATGTCACAAATGGCAGGGTTTCCTTTTTTCTCATGTCTGAATAATATTTAATTATATATATTCATTATATAATATATTCTTTTTAATATAATATATTCTTATATATTATATATAATATAATATACTCTTATATATTATATATAATATAATATATTCTCTATCTATCTCTATCTATCTATCTATATCCATCTATCTATCTATCTATCTATCTATCTATCTATCTATCTATCTATATATATATCTTTACCAATTCATTTGTTGATAAACACTTAGGTTGTTTCCACATCTTGGTTACTATGAATAATGCTGCAATGAACACAGGAGTGCAGCTATCTCTTCAGTATCCTGCTTTTATTTCCTTTGGATATATAGTTGACCCATGAACAAGTGGGAGTTGGGGGCACCAACATTCCACACAGTCAAAAGTTCACATATAACTTATCAATGGAATATTACTCAGCCATAAAAAAGAATGAAATCTTGTCCTTTGCTTAAAAAAAAAAATCTTCCCATTTGTGAAGACATGGGTGGAGCTAGAATGTATTATGCTAAGTGAAATAAATTCGTCAGAGAAAGGTAAATACCATATGATTTCACTCACATGTGGAATTTAAGAAACAAACAAGCAAAGGGAAAGAGAGAGACAGAGAAAGGCAAACCAAGAAAAAAAACTCTTTTTTTTAAAAAAAGATTTTATTTATTGATTTATTTGAGAGAAAGAGTGAGTGAGAGAGAGCATGAGAGGGGAGAAGGTCAGAGGGAGAAGTAGACTCTCCATGGAGTTGGGAGCTCGATGTAGGACTCAATCCCAGGACTCCAACATCATGACCTGAGCTGAAGGCAGTGGCTTAACCAACTGAGCTACTCAGGAGCCCCCAAGAAACAAATTCTTAACTATAGAGAACTTATGGTTACCAGAAGGGAGGGGTGTAGGAGGATGAGTCAAATAGGTGATGGGGATTAAGGAGTGTACTCATCTATCATGATAAGCACAGGGTGATGTTTGGAAGTATTGAATGACTAGATTGTACACCTGAAACTAATATAACATTATATGTTAATTAATTGGAATTAAAACAAAAACTAAAAACTTCTATGTATAACTTCTGACTCCCCCAAAATTTAATTGCTAATAACCCACTCTTAACTGCAAACCTTACTGATAATACAGTTGATGAACACATTTTGTATGTTATATGCATTATAATCTGTATTTTCACAATGAAGTAAGCTAGAAAAAGAAAACATTAAGAAAATCATAAGGATGAGAAAATACATTTACAGTATGGTACTGTACTGTATTATTAAAAATATTCACATAAGGGGACTTGTGCAGTTCAAACCCATGGTGATAAAGAAGTGAAATTACTGGCTCATATGGTGATTCTGTCTTTAATTTTCTGAGGAAGCTCCATACTGTTTCCCAAAGTGGGCACACTAATTTTATATTCCCACTAACAATGTACAAGAGTTCCCTTTTCTCCATATACTCACAGACAGTTCTATCTCTTATCTTATTGGTGATAGCCGTTCTAACAGTTGTGAGGTGGTATCTTATGTGGTTCTCATTTGCATTTCCCTGGTTATTAGTGGTGTTGAGCACTTTTTAATGTACTTGTTGGTCATTTCCATGTTTTCTTTAGGAAAATGACTATTCAGGTCCTCTGCGCATTTAATAAAAAGTTTTATGCATGTGCTATTGAGTTGTATGCATTCATTATATGTTTTGGCTATTAACCTATTATCAGATATATGATTTGCAAATATTTTCTCCCAGTCAGTAGGTCAACTTTTCATTTTGTTGATTGTTTCCTTTGCTGTGTAGAAGCTTTTTAGTTTGATGTAGCCCACCTTTTTTTTTTTTTAGTTTTGTTTTTGCTTTCTTTGTTTTTGATGTCTTATCTATGGAATCATTGTCATGACTGATGTCAAAGAGCTTACCCCCCTTTTTTTTCTAGAATTTTAATGAATTCAGATCTCACACTCAAGTGTTTACTTCATTTTGAGTTGGTTTTTGTAGATGGTGTAAGATAAGAGTCTAGTTTCATTCTTCTGCATGTGGCTGTCCAGTTTTCTTAACACTGGAAACTATCCTATATTGAAGATACTATTCTTGCGGCACCTGGGTGGCTCAGTTGGTTACCCATCTGCCTTTGGCTCAGGTCATGATCCCAGGGTCCTGGGATAGAGCCCTGCATTGGGCTCCCTGCTTGGCAGAGAGCCTGCTTTTGCCTGCCACTCTCCCTACTTGTGCTATTTCTCTGTCAAATAAATAAATTGAAAATATTTTTTAAAAAAGATACTATCCTTTCCCATGCATATTATTGGAAGAAAAAAGATCCCAAAAGAAAAATCTCATAAATGTTATGCTAAAGGGGGAAAAATGAGAGCTAATTTACAAAAACATAATGGGGTAGAGAGTAATGCAATTAGCTCGAGGAGGCAGAAGTGCTATAATAAGAGTAGTAAGTTCACAGAGAGGAAAATTATGCTTTATCTCTTTGTTACTTTATTCCACTCTCTCTATGCAGTGATCGGTGTTAACTCATTCATTCCTAATACTAGTATTTGAGGAGCCCTGGTTTACCAAGTACTATGTCTGGCCAGGGACCCAGAGAAAAACAAGACAAGTCATCTACTCTCACCGCTGAAAACTTCTCTACACTCTCAACTCCCATTTACTAATAAAGCTACACTGATCAACTTGACCATATATATACTTGGCTGCCTCATAAATGATGCTGCTTAGAGGTACCATGAGTTCTTCTGATTAAACCTGTTGGAGGCTAGCCTAAGAAACACCTTTTAAAGATCCAAATTTGTTATATTTGCTTCACATCATATTACTTAAGATTTTTTTTTCTCTCAGAATTTCTCTATGCTTCCAATATGACAGACATACTTCCAAATACCCAGTTAGCCCGGAAGATTTGGCATTTGTCAAAATGGTGGAATTTTAGGTAACATAGGTAAAGGTGGAAAAGACATTTCTGGTATGACTACCTTGCTCAGATCCCTCAGCCCACCCTAAAAAGTAGAATGTTTCTCCTGTATATTTGGAAAGTCTACTCAGTGTCTGAGTGCTTATTACCTTTAATAATAAGTGCATGTTTGTTTTTATAGTTTACTGAAAAACTTCTCTAGACATCATTTCCTTTGATCTTCCTTACAATGTCATGGTGAGGGTACGAGGTATGGTTTGCAGGGAGAATATCATTTTATTTGTTGTATAGATGAGGAAAGGAAACGGTCCACTGATTGTGCAGAGCAAATGCCAGAGTCAGGTCTTCAGATGCCAAGATCAGTGCTCTTTTACTTTAGGTCCATGTGTTTATAAATCTGGTTATTCAAATTCACAAACCCCAATTGGACAAAGGTCATCTTTTTTCCTATCCTTTACTCCCACACCTATTCATCCACCTTCCAGCATTTTCACCCCTCATTCACCACTTACCACAAAAGGGGGTCTAAGTTTAGATGCCTGGGTATTTCATTCTGAGCATGTAATATCTGTCCTTGATTATCTGGCATTGAGTGTGTATAAGCTGCTTGAATCCAATGTGAGATAGTCAACAGCTACATCAGATAAGTTCACCCAGCAAGGACCCTAAAGAAGCTTATAAAATGCTGCTCAGTCCCCCACAACAGCACAGACAATTTGAAGAAACAATCCATGACTGGATGGATATGCTAGTAGATTAACAGCAGATGCCTATAAAAGGTGTGCAGCTGGACAGTATTTGAAGGAAGATTCAGAGAACTCTCCAAAACCATATTTCTCTCTGATGGGGTCACCTGCCACAGTATAGCAGACTTTGTACCTGGGAACATCATCTGGCCCCCTACTCCCAAATACCCTGCCATTCCACCTTACAGCAGGAGGCCTGTGGGTCTCAAAAAGACTCCCCATTGCAACTACAAGAGTCCCTAGGAGGAGCCCTACTAAAACTCACCATATCCCACTCCTGGTATCAGATGAGTGCCACTCAAGTTCACTTGAGCGGGATGGGAAACGAGGGGAATAAGGAGAGGAATGATGCGCCCTTACTTGTTGGTTCAGATGTTACTTATAAATGAACCTCTGAAGCTCCTGACCATTTGTGGTCATTAAGGAGCCCATGACATTTTCTAAAATGGAAAACCATTTACCATGCTCCTCTGCTCTATTCCAATTATAGATAACTGTGTGCCTCTGAGCTAACTTTGCTCTCCCGAGTTCTGCCACCATATGCTATACTTCTTTGCTTCTTGTCTTTAACTATTGCACAGCATTGCACTTCCAACAGCTGCTGAATTTTTCCCTAGGGGTACTTCATTTCAGACAGAGGCCCAATGATTACTCCACATTTACAAGTGTGTAGAAATCCTATAAAATGACACTGGTGCTAAAGATGTTTCAGGGCAAAGCATAAGACTGAGTTAGATTTAAAGTCCCTCAGTTTTTCAGGGAAATCTGGGCTCTTACACCATATTTGTTGTATTTCAAGCAGACTTACTTCTAGATCAAAGGCTAGCCTGCTTTCCTTTGATGGGGCAGGTAGTATATATTCTAGTTCTTTGCAAGCCAGTTGATCTCTTCCATGGCTACTCAACTCTGCCATTGTGATACAAAAGCTCACAGTACAACTTTATCTACATAAATTCTAGCAGACAGCCAGACCGGGGCCCCAAGTAGTAGTTTGCAGGCGCCTGTTGTATATAGTTTCATCAATAGATTTTAGTCTGATAGCATTCCACTCTGTCTACATCACTCTGTTGCATCGCTACTGCAATTCCCTGGCTAGTTCAGGCTCCATTCACCCATTGCTTACTTAAGGCTGAGCATCTGCTGGACCCACCTGCTTGAGAAACTGAGGAGGCTAGAAATGGCCCCCAAAAGCCCCCAGGTGGCCACTGTGACTGGTATTATTCGGCCAAGCTGACTTTTCTTCTCCCTTTGCCTCATGCTCTGCTAGAAAACATACGTTATTTCAATGGTCTCTAAGCAATTCCTTTTATAGCAGAAGCTTTGAATTAAGGGAGAAGTTTAGATGGAAATGTAAAAGTTGTTGGCTTTTCCCCAAAATTTTGGGAATTAGGTGGATATCTGACTGGGTTGCCTGACTTGCTTGACATAGGTGCTCTAACCTGGACTAAACTCCAAATCCTGGTATTTCTTCCTAGTTTGGCAAAAAAACAAACAAACAAAACAGAAAAAAAAAAAAGACCAAAAAACTGAGGGTACATCCACAGGCTCAACACACAGAGAATGCACCCAAAGATCACCAGGCAAGCAGGTTGCTATGGTGATATGGAAACACAACGACTGATCAGTCATAAGTGATCCACTTTCAACTAGTTATTATGGCATCTGTGGATACAGCCTCAGGGTCACTTTGATCTAAGCCTGCAGGAGGGGCTGAGGGAAATCTGCTCAGTCAGGCATGCTTCATTAGTGTGGACTTGTTCCTGCCCCTGCAACTCTCTGCTTCCCCACACCCCGCTCAATGGCCCAGACCTCCTGGTTTGCCATGACCAAAGGTGTTTTTCAGCTTTTTAGTTACCTCCTTTACACAATTGTAACTTAGATCACAGCTGTTGAAGGCAGCGTAATACCTGCTAAAATTAAAGGAACCATAAAAATACAGAAGTCCCGCCCTTAACAGTGGAGAGGATCGATAGACTCAGTGACAAACCAGGGAACCGTGGAATGGTAAAGGAGGGGCTGAAGGTGGGTTATCCACCCAACCTTCTCACAAGCCCCTACGGCTGGTTCGATAGAAAATCCCCTCTGCACACCAAAGTCTTCAGACCAACAGTTCTCCTTTAAACCTGGAATACTAGGGCATAATCCATTCTACTGTTTCCCACTGAATATACCAGGCAGGTCTGCTAGTCTCCAAATCTGCACTTAATTAGATATTCCCCAGCCAAAACAAAAGTCCTTTACTTTTTTCCCCACTTATAATTAATTAGAAAAATAATTTTCGAAGATGGCGGAAGGCCAGGTGACCGCATTTCGGGGAGTTCCCTGAAGAGAGCTGAATTCCAGCAAAAAAACCACTACAAGACCACTGTGAACGCCCATGAAACCAGCCTGAAATGTGATATTTCCCACTTCTGGACCGCCACGAGAGACAAAGAACATCGGCAAAAAGGCAGAAACAAATTGGAGGGTCTGGAGGCTTGCCCCCAGAGACAGGGGAGTGGGGGAGGAAGCCTGCAGAGCAGAACCATTGAAAACAAATACCCCAAAACGAAAGTGCTCTGTGAGTGAGGAATAACAGCAGATTACGGCCTGAATCGGGGCTAGAAAGAAGCTAAACACAGCGGAGCCCGGGGCAAGGCAAGGAGGCTTTTTAAAATCTTTTATTTTCTTTCTTTTCCCACTGCCCGGACTCCCTCCGCCCCGGCGGGCCCCGGCCCCGGCACGCGCAGCCACCTGCCTCTGCCCCGGCGGACCCCAGCGCGCGCAGCCGCCTACCTCCGCCTGAGCCACCACAGCTGCCGGGAAAGCAGCGGGAGTGGATTCTATCCTGCCCTTCTC
Organism: Spilogale gracilis; assembly: GCA_004023965.1. NCBI lineage: Eukaryota > Metazoa > Chordata > Mammalia > Carnivora > Mephitidae > Spilogale > Spilogale gracilis. Next base: position 1,079 of record PITA01029093.1, on the reverse strand, counting down.
TCCCGTTTCTCTCCACACCGTGGGCCGCGTGTAGATTCCCCCAGGGAAGATGTTTTTTACAGACTTTCGTGGGACCGGAGAGGCCCCAGGTCCCAGGGCGCATACAAAGTCGCGCGATCCAAAAGGAGTTGTGGCTTTGAGGTGCGGGAATGAAACGACAAGCGGGGATGGGGGCAGAAATCAATACAACGTCTGCACCAGCCCGGCTGTGACAGACTGCCAACTGGGAGGCTGGAAAGAGCCCCTCCCTGTGTAGAGGCTCGCTCTGGAAGGGAGGTCTGGGCACAGACATCCTGCTCCGACTTGACTTCCTCAACTGCTGAAAAAAGATGCAAAAGAACAACGCTCCGCTACCAGAGAATTGTAACCTGATAACCTGGTTACCTTTGAGACAGGCCTCTAGCAGGGGGGCCAAGAGACTCAGCCTAGGTAGAAGGACTGAAAGGGAACGACATGCCCCGCCCCCAGAAAGCACGCCAGAAGCTCAGGAGGACAACATTCCAATGCAAAACCACAAATCGGGGGAAAGGCAATTTATTAAACTCCTGGCACTGACTACAAGTACCAAAGCTCTACAACTCATTGATAAAGTTTTCCACCTCATTTACTTTTTTAAACTTTTTTCTAGTTTTACTTTTAAAGCTTCCACTTTAAGCTTAAAATTACATTCTCATGGTTTTTCTTCTTGCAATTTTTATCCCCCTTCTTACCACAACGTGATACCCAATACAACACCCCATAACATTTTTTACTTTTTTATATATATATTTTTTTATTCTTTTTAATTTTTTTTCTTTTTTCTATTTTTTTCCTTTTTTTCTCTCTCTCTTTTTTACCCTGAAATTCAAACACACTCCTGTATTTTCTGCTTTTGTTGTTACCTCTTGTTTCCCTGTTAGCTCTCTCTGTTTCTCCCTTTCTTCTCTCCTCTTTCCTTTATTCTCTCTTTTACGTGTACATGTAGATACAAACTCCAAGTCAATCCCACATCCCTATTCAATACTACCCCTATATACAACCAGTTCCAATCCCCCTATATCATTTGAAAGTGGGCTCCTCCAACAATAACAGCAAGATAA
>PITA01029092.1:0-18386 GCA_004023965.1 Spilogale gracilis | reverse complement strand
TCATTCTTCTTGAGTGCACATGGAACTTTCTCCAGAATAGACCACATACTAGGTCACAAATCAGGGCTCAACCGATACCAGAAGATTGAAATTATTCCCTGCATATTCTCTGACCACAATGCCATGAAACTGGAACTCAATCACCATAAAAAGTTCAGGAGAAAATCAAACACTTGGAAGCTAAAGACGAGCCTACTCAAGAATATGTGGAGCAACCAAGAAATCAAAGAAGAACTGAAACACTTCATGGAAACCAATGAGAATGAAGATACATCGATCCAAAACCTATGGGATACAGCAAAGGCCGTCCTAAGGGGGAAATTCATAGCCATCCAAGCCTCACTCAAAAAAATTGAAAAATCCCAAATACCCCAACTCTCATTTCACCATAAAGAACTAGAAAATCAACAAAAAATTAAACCAACCCCCCACATAAGAGGGGAAATAACAAGGATTAGAGCAGAGATGAATGAATCAGAAACTGAGATACAGTAGAACGCATCAACGAAACTAGAAGCTGGTTCTTTGAAAGAATCAATAAGATCGATAAACCATTGGTGAAACTAACTCAAAAGAAAAGGGAGAAGACCCAAATTAACAAAATCATGAATGAAAGGGGAGAGATTATGACTAACACCAAGGAAATAGAAACAATCCTCAAAAATTACTATCAACAATTATATGCCAATATGTTTAACAACCTAGAAGAGATGGATACATTCCTAGAAACCTATAAGCTCCCAAGACTGAAACAGGAAGACATTGACGATCTCAATAGACCTATATCTAGTAACGAGATTGAAGCAGTGATCAAAAACCTCCCCAATAACAAGAGTCCAGGCCATAACAGATTCCCTGGGGAATTCTACCATACATTCAAAGAAGAAATAACACATATTCTCCTGAAGCTCTCAAAAAATAGAAACGGAAGGAAAACTTCCAGACTCTTTCTATGAAGCCAGCATCACTCTAATCCCCAAACCAGACAAAGACCCCATCAAAAAGGAGAACTTCAGACCAATATCGCTGATGAATATGGATGCCAATATTCTCAACAAGATCCTTGCTCACTGGATCCAACAATACATTAAAAAGATTATCCACCATGACCAGGTGGGTTTTATCCCAGGGATGCAGGGGTGGTTTAACACTCTCAAAACAATTAATGTGATAGAACAAATCAATAAGAGAAGAGAGAAAATCCACATGGTACTCTCAATTGATGCAGAAAAGGCATTGACAAAATACAACACCCGTTCCTCATCAAAACTCTTCAAAGTATAGGGATAGAGGGAACATTTCTCAACCTCATAAAATCTATCTACGAAAAACCCACAGCGAATATCATCCTTAATGGGGAAAAACTGACAGCCTTTCCTCTGAGATCAGGAACAAGGCAAGGATGCCCACTCTCACCACTACTATTCAACATAGTGTTAGAAGTCCTAGCAACAGCAATCAGACAACAAAAAGAAATAAATGGTATTCGGATTGGCAAAGAGGAAGTCAAACTCTCTCTCTTTGCAGATGACATGATACTTTATGTGGAAAACCCAAAAGACTCTACCCCCAAACTACTAGAACTCATACAACAATTTGGTAATGTGGCAGGATACAAAATCAATGTGCAGAAATCAGTTGCATTCTTATACCCTAACAATGAAAAAATAGAAAGGGAAATCAGAGAATCGATTCCATTTACTATAGCACCAAAAACTATAAGATACTTAGGAATGAACCTAACCAAAGAAGTCAAGGATCTGTACTCGAGGAACTACAGAACACTCATGAAAGAAATTGAAGAAGACACAAAAAGATGGAAGAGCATTCCACGCTCATGGATCGGAAGAATAAACATTGTCAAAATGTCTATACTGCCCAGAGCAATCTATACTTTCAATGCCATTCCGATCAAAATTCCACCAACATTCTTCAAAACGTTAGAACAAACAATGCTAAAATTTATATGGAACCAAAAAAGACCCCGATCACTAAGGAATTGCTGAAGAAGAAAAGCAAAGCTGTGGGCATCTCATTACCTGACGTCAGGCTTTATTACAAAGCTGTGATTACCAAGACAGCATGGTACTGGCACAAAAACAGAGAAATAGACCAATGGAACAGAGTGGAGAGCCCACATATGGACCCACAAATCTATGGTCAAATCATCTTTGACAAAGCAGGAAAAAATATCCAGTGGAAAAAAGACAGTCTCTTCAATAAATGGTGCTGGGAAAATTGGAAAGCTACATATAGAAGAATGAAACTAGACCATTCGCTTACACCGCACACATTGGCAAACTCTAAATGGATGAAAGACCTCAACGTGAGGCAGGAATCCATCAAAATCCTGGAAGAGAACATAGGCAGTAACCTCTTTGACATCGGCCACAGCAACTTCTTTCAAGACACGTCCCCAAAGGCAAAGGAGACAAAAGTGAAAATGAACTTCTGGGACTTCATCAAAATAAAAAGTTGTGTTCAGCAAAGGAAACAATCAACAAAACAAAGAGGCAACCCACAGAATGGGAGAAGGTATTTGCAAATGACACTACAGACAAAGGGCTGGTATCCAAGATCTATAAAGAACTACTCAAACTCAACACCCAAAAAGAAGATGAACACATCAAAAAATGGGCAAGAGACATGAAGAGGCACTTCTCCGTAGAAGATATACAAAAGGCTAACAGACACATGAAAAAATGTTCAGCGTCACTAGCTATCAGGGAAATTCAAATCAAAAGCACTCTGAGATACCACCTTACACCAGTCAGAATGGCCAAAATTAAGAAGACAGAAAACAACAAGTGTTGGAGAGGCTGCGGAGAAAGGGGAACCCTCTTACACTGTTGGTAGGAATGTAAACTGGTGCAGCCGCTTTGGAAAACAGTGTGGAGATTCCTTAAAAAATTAAGGATAAAGCTACCCTATGACCCTGCAATTGCACTACTGGGCATTTACCCCAAAGATACATATGTAGTGAAAAGAAGAGCCATATGCACCCCAATGTTCATTGCAGCAATGGCCACAATCGCCAAACTGTGGAAAGAGCCAAGGTGCCCATCAACAGATGAATGGATAAAGAAGATGTGGTTCATATATACAATGGAATACTATGCCTCCATCAGAAAGGATGAATATCCAACTTTTGTAGTAACATGGACTGGACTGGAAGAGATTATGCTGAGTGAAATAAGCCATGAAGAGAAAGTCAAGTATCGCATGGTTTCACTTACTTGCGGTGCATGAGGGGTAAACTGGAGGACAGTGGGAGAAGGAAAGTAAATGGGAACTAGGGTAATCTAGGGAGGGAAACGAAACAACAGAGACTTTGGACACAGAAACAAGCTGAGGGACTTGGAGGGAGGGGGGTGGAGGGATGGGAGAGCCTGGTGGTGGGTACTGGGGACACCTAAAGTGTGGAGCACTGGGTGCAGGGAATGGGGAATGAATCTTGGAACACTGGAAAAAAAATTTGAGTAACAATAAAAAAAATTATATATATATAAGTGTCTTCATTAGGAAAGTCTATTTAACAGACTGGGCTCTATATTTAATAAGATATAATAAATATTAATACCACATCATATGTATTTTGGAGGAAGCCTCACAAGTAAGTCTTAGTCTGCTAACTCCAATGTTGGCAGACTATGGCCTAAGGGCAAATCCAGCTGGTTGCCTGTTTGTGTAAATAAATTTTAGCTTGGACACACACACACACACACACACACACACACACACAAAATCTGAGAACTTGACTCTTTGGTCCCTTTTTTAACCACGTAAGTTTTTGGTACTTCTAGAAATCTCTGTGCTTCTCTCTTGATCCTATATTCTTTCTCTTCCCAGTTCCACTTTCTTTTTCTCCCCTTAAAATAATTTGGCCTTTATGGTTTTGTTTGTTGATTTGGCCTAGTCTCCACTGGATTAGAAGCTGGGTACTGTTTCTTCCCTTCTTGGGCTGAGCTTCATCTCTAAGCACTATTATGGTCCCTCCTGCCACAGTCTCACATGTATATCCACAGTCTTAGAATCACCCTACGCCAGTTGTGGTACCAACCTGGTTGAAGGAATCTGAAACAAATCAGAGTAAGGCCTTCTGCTTTCTTAGAGGGATTATTGACTATTCCATGAATTCCATGTCCCAGGGTCTCCATTCTGTCCATATATCTGGACCTGAACAAAATAATGGCCTAGGTGTGCTGAGGTTTTATATCTGTGGCAAACTGTGGCTCTTTCAAGCTCAGTGGGGAGTCCTATGTTCTGAGCTGGAGAGTATACTTCTGACTGCCCATTAACAGTCTTCTCAGCCTCAAACTCAGGCTTCTTACAGAAGCTTTCTAGTTGAAAAGTTCATTTCCAGGTTTTTGGAGAATTTATGCAGCAAAACATTTCCCATCGGACTATGGATATCTAATTCAATGCTGTGTTTAAAGTATAGAGGATGCTGTAGCTACTGGTACCGTTGTAGCATTTAGACCTAGAGAAATTCACCAGTGCTGGAGACCCTCCTACCTTAAGAAATGAGTGCACTATGACAAAATAAATTGCAAGTTTGCAAGGAGCCAGTTTCCAGCAGCCCTGAGTGGATAATGTCTTTCCTTTTACCTAAGTAGGTTTGCCTATAGATAGATTAGTGGAATGTCCATTCTAGCATTATTGAGTTCTGTTTCCATTATCCTAATAAGCATGGAATAAAAAGAAATATATTCAGGGCAGAAATACTGACTCATAGAGGAACAAGAAGAAAGCTTTAGATGGACCCTACTTGATAAACTTATGTGAGTTCCTAGAATTCTTAGCTTTTCTAAGTAGACGACCTAGCTCCAGATAGAGGCTGCTGAGAAGAGCCTATTTTTGAGGTTTCTACTGAAGACTCATATTCATTGATTGAAGAGTTTACTTCAGTGGGGAAATCAATGGTCCTTACCCTCTAACTCTCTATAGCACCTAAATAGAACTCTGATCTGTGGGGCTTTACTCTCTGAAGTTATTAAAGACTTAGCATAATTGATGGTTGTAAGAATCAAGCCACGGTATATTGGGCTCATATTTCTACCTGACCTAGGACTGAGTCCATATGCATGAACACTGCTGAGAGCTAGTCCCAGGTAGAGGTTGGGGTTTATTTCCGTGATAATCATCCTACTTAACTACTTAGGTAGGATAAACATCCTACTTAACATATGGTAGAGTAAGTTGAGGTGCATGCCATTGATTGTTCATTCACTGTACATGGCCTTTCCTAGCTGAAAGTCCACCAATTCTGATCTCACTCCCTCCACATTTATAAGTGTAAACTTAACTTGAGTTTTTTAGAAAGCCACATAACACTGTGGGTTCATACTGAGCTAGTGGAAAAGTAAACTACAAGTGTTTTTTTGTGTAATTTTGTGTTAGTTCTTCATATATTCTGTACTTGTGAAATAATTTTTCTTTTTTAACTAAAAATGTTACATTTATTATAGGTCTAGAAGAAGGAGCTATTTAGAACTGGATTTAGTCACCTTTGAGCGATCCTTTTTATATCTGCCTTCTTTTTACAGTCTGTTAGCTATGGTCATTTTCTTTTTTACAATTTATTCTCCTCTCAGTGAATTTTGTTTTTTTCCTCCATGTTTCAGAGTTAGCTGAAATATATTTATTGGTACTTGAGATTAATTAGAAAAGGGACAACTGTATTCATAATAATTCAAAAAACAAACATGAGGCTCTTAGGGCTTGGAACTGCCCTATTCTAGACAAAATGGATTTTGATGTAAGGTATCAAAATCAGTTCTTCATAGTCCTGCTTCGAGATGGCCAGAGGCTGAGGGAAAATGATGTGGCAAAAGTAGGCTGGCCTTACTTTTCCACAAGTGCATATTTATGCAGTACCAGTATTACCAATAAATATCTCCACTTACTACCTCTACTGTGGCACCTTACATAAAGACATTTTTATCAAAAGAAACATTACTGAAATATTTTTGGCTATTCATCTGAATATAATGAGGAGAAAAATTGAACAATTATATCAATGAGAACTATCAATAAGCCCAATTTTGCCTGGAAAAGACTATAGCTTTCAGTCATAGGACTCTGGGGTCAGAGCTATACTAAACATTTGCTCCATTTGATCATTTTCCCGTTTGGACCCAAGCAGAATAATTTCATGAAATGGAAATAAAATATTTCTTCAGGATACTTTACTTAAAATATATTCAAGATGACAAGGATTGTATAGTAGAACTCTCACTGACAATTATTAACATACAGATGATTCCTTATGGAAAGGTAATATACTTTAAGTATACTAAAAATACTTTCAAAACTGCTGGCACCTCATGGGAAAACTTTGAAGAGTACATTCAGAAAACTCGATTTAGCCTATATTTGGTTGCTTTTATTTTTCTATTCTTTATTGATAGTGACAAATGATATAATTCTCAAATATTCTAAAGGTCTCATAAGTTCTCTAACTCCTTCCTCTTATTCTGTAAAGACCAAATTTGCTCAACTCTATATCATCCTAAAATTAAATTATCTTTTTCTACATCCTATTGCAATCAATTTCTACATAAAAATGGGTATTCAATTACATTTTGCATTATATTTTTAAAAATTCACTTACAATACCTGTATTTTCTTCTAGGCTTTTGTATTTTGTAATTTTTTTTTCTTGTTGTGACATTTTCTTCAGGATGTTAATGCTTTCAAGAAAGAAATTGTGTATATCATTAATACCTAACACATTACCTGGATTATAGTAGGTGCTTCGTAAATGTATGAATCATTTGGGTAATAGTTTGGATAGACTTTATCAGTGAAATGATCACAACTAGATTTTTATTGTTTTGTGTTTTTTGTTTTTAAAAGATTTTATTTACTTGAGAAAGAGAGAGTACATGCACGTAGGAACTGGGCTGGGGGCAGAGGGACTCTCAAACAGACTGCTCTGAGCCCAAGCCCCATTGGGGGGCTCAATCTTATGACCCTGAAATCATGACCTGACCCAAAATCATGAATTGGCTGCTTGAGGCACACAAGTTCCCCTGATTTTTACTTGTCCATTCCATATTTCCTGTTACTCATCCATCAAATTCCATTTAAATAACATTTGAATATCTGGGGGCACCTGCGTGGCTCAGTTGGTTAAGCGACTGCCTTCAGCTCAGGTCATGATCCCGGAGACCCGGGATCAAGCCCTGCATCGGGTTCCCTCCAGGGCCGGACGCCTGCTTCTCCCTCTTTCACTCTCCCTGCTTGTGTTCCCTCTCTGGCTGTGTTTCTCTCTGTCAAATAAATAAATAAAATCTTAAAATAAATAAATAAATAAATAGATAAATAAATAAATAACATTTGAATATCTGGACAATACTGTTGGATTAATGTTACAAATTACTGTTTGAACAATGTTTAAGAACTTAGATACTGCTGTTTATTTCTCATCAGAGGATAGATTCTTTCTCTTCAGGGCTTTATAGCACATGACCACTTTGATCTCCAAAATACTTTATTTAGTAAAAACTATAATTAATGTGTACACAGTCACCAAAATAATATTAATCATCTTATTCTTCCTACCATTTTTATTATTTTTATCTATTATTCATCTATTATTTATTATTTTATTATTTCTACTATAGAAATGACAAATATGACTGATTCTTTAGCAGATATGCTTAAATTTTGGTCATAGACCTAACTTGCCATGAAAATCAAGTAAAGGAATTGAATTTAATACACTGATTTCCACTGAACCTATTGGTTTTTTATTTGTTTGTTTGTTTGTTTTAGACTTTAGGCATGTTCTTTTTTGTGGATTCATTGGGTTGTCAAAAGTTAAGGGCAATGACTTGACAAATCATCTTCTGGAAAAGGTGAGTTTATGAAACATTTGCTTTCATGGCTTCACATAGTTAAAATAAAGGAGGAGATGCATAGTTTATGGCCTGTTATAGCATTAAATGTGTTTGTGAAAGCTGCTCCTCAAACTGATTTTTCCCCCCTGTATGGCATATATTTAAATGGTAGGATCCAGTTTCCTGTATTTCTAATTTCAGTTCTCTGGAATTAGATGGGCACAGTAGTTGCCAACACCACGTTCTATTATACAATTACTCACTCTGCTTGTACAATGCCAAACATCTAATCTTATCGCTAACATAAATTAGACTCTAAAGTAACATGCCAGCTATTTTCATAGTTTCAGACTGTTAAAGATTATATAAATTTGTCTATCTATCTACTCTCTGTCTATTTATATAATTCTTGTTGAATACCTTCCATGGACAAAGAATTTTTTTGGACATAAGGAATATTAAAATAAAGATAAAACGTCACTTAACTGCTCTCAATATAGTTTTGAGTAAGAGAGGCCACTTATTTGGTAGATAATAGGAAAAATTACCTTAATGATAAAGTTGTATTATATATTAGAGTATGTTTTCATAACTCAGATACAAGAAATTTAATTCTATTTGTTTAAAACATTTGTTGATGATAATGAAGCCCATTCCACTAAGGTGGTGAAAAGGTAATCTCTGTAACAGCTAAGTCCTCCCCCTTCTTTTCCAGGGCTTCATTTTTGTTCTGGGAGGACTTAGGTAGTAGCAGAATGCTGCTGGGGAGTGGAAGTAGGATGGCCCTTTAATCTTCTATCATGCATTTTGTTTGAGAAAACCCATAGTACATATTTTTCTAAATATATATCTATGACAGATGATAGATAAATGATAGATAAATAGATACATTGATATATTCCAGCCAACAATTATAGATCAAATTTGGGGATTCCAGACAACAATAATAGATTGAATTTGAAAACTTCTCATGACCTTCTTGTCTGAGGGAGTTACTTTCCAATGTTCCTGCTTTGGGAATTACATGGTCTCCTCTAAGAAAACAAAATACTAAATAACGTAGATTTTACCGATTTCATTTAGTTTTATTATATTCAAAACTACCTATCTTCTTCCACATATGTACTAGAAATTTGCATCTAGAATTACCATATTATTAGTAGTAGCAATAAGAATAGAAGTGAAAGGAATGAAAAACTAGCTAACATTGTTGAATCCCATTCACTTGGTGCTTTGCCTACATTGTCTCCATTAATGTGTCAAGGTTTCTGCCATCACCAGAGACCTTTTTCTGCCATCACCAGAGACACTGTTTCTTAAAGTTGAGGAACTATCCTTCCTCTTTGCCTGGCGAATGCCTGCTTATCATTTATGTTTCAGAGCAGATACAATTGTCTAATAAACCTTTCTTGATTCTTCAAGACTGAAATAAGTCCCCTTCCTATATCCTTTTCATATACTTTGTATCAACCACTTTATATCAACCAGAACATATCATACATAAAATTATTTGTCATTGCAACCAGACAATAAGCTCTTTTTACTGCTTATTTTTTTCTTTTTCCCTAGTGCTTGGGGACAGAGCTAGGATAAAGGATTGAGTAATATCATGAACATACTTTTTTTCATTTCCGAGGATAGCTGCATTTTTTTCTATCAATTGCAGGTTAAATTTTAATAAAATAATATGCCCCATTTAGTGGTCTTCAATATTTCATGATGCTAATGAATAACATGCAGGGTCCCTATGAATTCTTAGAAGCTCTCATCATGGTGACTCCAGCTGTGACTTGCTCATATGTAGAAAACAAATCCCCTAAAAAGAGAAAACTGGTCTGTTTATTCTTGAGTAAGAGGATTTGCAAATTTCTCATTAATGCAAGCAATACCACAGGTGTCTGCACTGCTACAAAGCACATAAAACCACGCAATGATATCAAGCACCTGGCAACATGTCAAGCCATGAGGGTGGTGGCCTAGGTAATTTCTCTATGATTTTCTCTAGCAGTGGTATTCATTTTCTCAAACAAAAGTAAAAGGAGATGATGGTATCATGTTCAGTACAGTTCCGTGACTTTTTTTTTTTTTTAAGATTTTATTTATTTGACAGAGAGAAACACAGCGAGAGAGGGAACACAAGCAGGGGGAGTGAGAGAGGGAGAAGCAGGCCTCCCGTGGAGCAGGGAGCCCGATGTGGGACTCAATCCCGGGTCTCTGGGATCATGACCTGAGCCGAAGGCAGTTGCTTAGCCAACTGAGCCACCCCGGCGCCCCTACTTTCTTTTTTAAATAAATACACAAAAACACTGCTTTGACCTCCATTCCTCCCTTGGTGGATTTCCTATTTTCTGTTACCCACCTGCTTTCTGGATCATCCATCCCACGTACAGTTGGTCCTCTTGGCATCCTGTCTTCCTCTCCACCTGAAGTCTTTTGTCTTCATCTCAGATGATTCTGATCTCCTGATTCGTGGCCTGACATACATGATCAAAGCTATAATTTTAAATTTCAAAGCTGTTAAAATTTGCTGCTAGCTCACTATCTGAAAGAAATAACATCTAATAATTAGCAATGTCCCGCTGCTGCATGTTATCAAAGAACACTGAAGTGAAACACAGTTGCCGGTCCCTTGGAACCCAGTGTCCTATGGTGAGAATTTATGCCTTAGAGAGAACCAGTTAACACTTGCATGGTGTTAGTATCTCAAAATGAAGTGCTTCTATTTGTATCCCTTTATAGGGTTGTACTAGTAAGAGCAACTTTCAAAAATCCAGATATTTTCCTATGTACTTGGGCTTCAGTTAGTTCAAGATACTTTTTTTTTTTTTTTAAGATTTTATTTATTTGACAGAGAGAAACATAACCAGAGAGGGAACACAAGCAGGGGGAGTGAGAGAGGGAGAAGCAGTTTTCCTGCCAAGCAGGGAGGATGTGGGGCTCGACCTGAGACTCCAGGATCATGACCTGAGCCGAAGGCAAGGCTCAACGACTGAGCCACCCAGGCACCCCATAGTTCAAGATGCTTTGTTGGCAATATGTATATTATTACTTTCTGGTTCAAGAAAGTAGGCTTTGCATATAGCATGGCTAACTGTAAGGTAGATGAGCATTGCTAGCATTTAATAATCATTTCTTGCAAAATAAATGCTACGAATATATTAAGAGCTCTAAAAAAAAGTCTAGACATTTGCTGCTAAGAATTAAGAATGATTTTTTAGTTGTTTCTATTAATTTTCATGATTGGCTTAACATAATTTTGATCATCAGGCAGCTGCTAATGTGAGAACTAAGGGTAAAATACTGAAGTTTTGAGCAAAGATATTAAATTTTAAAAGGAGTCAGGATCTTTCTCAACTATCAGATGTATAAAATCTAGCAAGGAGATATACGGTGATCTAATCACATTCTAATTATTATATATGTAAATATATATAAAAGTGTTACTGTGTAAGTCCTTGTTTTTCTTTGTGTTGGGTAGTTTTATTTATTCGTATTTGAACTGGGTTGTTTTTTGTGTATATAGATTCTAAATTTTTATCTTACTATAATAGCCAGACGTAATTTCTCTTTCTTTCAGTCTGCCTCCCTCTCTTCTCTTCTTCCTTTTCTCTCTGGTTTCTGTTTATTCTGATAGCTGTTTATCTATCTATCTATCTATCTATCTATCATCTATTTATCTCTCTATCTGTCTATCCATTCTTAGGTCTTGCATAGATTAGCTAGGTCAGTATAATACATAATATATCAGAAATATAAAATAATTTTGCTTTAAAATGTTTTTAATATTTGTTTTGCCTCATTCACTTATATCCTTTCTGCATAGTTTTCTTCCTCTTTCTTTGCCCCTCATCTTCCTCCTCTCTCATTCTTTGATTCAGAGGTGAGATAACATATGTGGATTATTTATTTTTCTTCTTACTTGCTCCTTTGTTATGTCACTACTCGTCTAAATTTAAAAAATGGTATCCTCCAGCTGAATAAATAATATATTAAAAGTACTTTTAAGGCAGTATATTGACTTTATAAGGTGCTATATTAAATTAAAAAGTAACAAAATCAATCAAAACTCTTCAAAACAAACAAAGAAACTCATACTAAAATGGCAGGGCTAACTTCTTCATAGTATTTTTATATAAGGCATACTGAATTTGTAATTTTGACATGATTTTCATAGAGCGAAATTTAGTCTTGAATGTTTTAAAAAATCTCTTGCATTCATTGTAGCAAATTATGTAGACTTCTAAGTAAAAATTTGCATAACTATTTGTACGTCTATTTATATACATTGTTTTTATCTCTCATTCTTTATCTCCCATCCCAAAGCACACACAAAGACGTACACACATACACACACACACACACACACACGCGTGTAGTGATTGAAAATGTTGGGAAACTTATCGAATGACAAGCACAAAAGTTATGTATCTTCTAGTGTATTTAGAATAAACATTATTTTAAAACTAAGACAATAAAATTGTGTTTGCCGTATAAATATTAAAAGCACAAATGTGAAGGTTTTAGAGAAGTTTCCTCATGAAAAACAATCATGACAAGAGTACTTGAATGACAATATAAAAAAAATTAAAACCAGAGAATTAATCTCTGTCTTCACAGATGCTGGCTGATGCTAACACAATTGCAGAAACCATGTATTTAAACCTACATTTTATAAAACCTCACTGGCGAAAATCAATAGAAAGCTTTAGTGGGTAGAATGTGTGTAATAGTAACAAGTAGAAAGGTTAGTGTAGAAGTTAATGGTTCTATCAGGAATAAAACAGAGTTAAAATGTGAAGGAAAGGTCTACCACAAGTGGTTCATTAACCTTTTAGAACCCCAGTGTATCCTCACTGTAAAGATTACAACAAATCTGACTCGGACTTTCCTAGCATTTGCTAACACTCCAACTCAGCACAGCACTATGTGCATTTCTTATGATAGAATTATTTTCATTCCAATTACATGTTTCTGCTAAAAACAAAAATGACAGGATGAGAATGCAGAGGGCATCAGTAAGAACACACCGTGGGGTTTTTTGTTTGTTTTCCTTCCAGGTCTTCTTTTTGCATCTGCTACAGCTTCAGATGCTGTCACATTTCTCAATGGAGATCTGAACTTATCTCAGAATTCTGTTAATTTTTAGCTTATCCCCAGTGTTGGTTGAATATTGAGAAAGGGAAGCAAGTTTTCAGACCCAATTGGCATTATTCAGAGCAATAAAATAATACCATTATCTTCTTTTTGAATAAAAAATAGATTCTCTGACCTCTGAATCTCCTAACCAAAGTGTTTTGCAAAAGGGTGAGAATTGGAATTGCACTATAACAATTCAAAGGTACAATTATGGTGACAAAAGCTCTGGTTAGGAACACATTGGCATTAACAATGATTTAATGTCTTTGGATAAAATTTACTCACAGAGTTGTCTCCATATCCTGTGTGATTGCCTTTGATTATTTTTTTGGCCCTAACAAAAGAATTAGAGAAAATGTCTGCCCCTAACCTCTTTCCTTACATAGTATCCTTCCTGCTTCCCTTAACCTTCCTGTTCCCTCTCTCAATTCTTTCTTGCTTTTCTTTCAGAAAATTTCAGGTTAGAAGTTTAAATGAGCAGCTGCCACAGCAGGCAATGCCAGTGTTCTCTGGCCAACCAACCAACAGGGGGTACTCTTGTACAGGATGGCTGGCTCCCCTTTGGAGACAGAACTAACCTCTGTGACAAATTCAGTCCACAGTTTGGAGCTGAAATCCCAGACCTTACTTTCCTTCCAAATTTTCCAGTTGGTAATCTATCCCGCTGAGCTGATTCTCTTTAAATATACATATAATCCAAAAATGAAGTTATTTTTATTTCTTCCTCTTTTTTTTTTTCAAAGAGGGGGAAATTTAGTTCATAATTAGGGGAGGTGTAGTTTTTGGATTGTATCCTCTACGTAAAATCTGTTATAAATACACACTGCCAAAATCCTGAATGGTAATGTGCCAGTTTTGTAATAGGTTTAGTTCTCTGGTCTTTTTCTCTAAGTCCAAATTGTCTGTCATTTTATAACATTTTGTCCTTGAAAACCTTTTTATCCCACCTCACCATTTTCTTTTTTAAAAGATGGTGTGGTATGCGTCTTTTAAGCTATCCCATCTGTGACAGCTAAAGACAAAAACATCAGCCTGAGTTTTGGCACAACTTGGGCCTATGTCCTGTAATCTCATTTGTGTCTGTCCTAGAACTGTCCTTATTCCCCAGAATTCTTATCTCCTAGCCACAGCTGAGGGCAGCATTGTGGCTCTCCACGCACAATTGATGCATGGGCTTTATAAAATGACGTCCAGATCTTTGTTAGAGCAGACATGATCTTTGGAATTGACTCTGATGTTGAAAATTGCTGAACCCCTTAATCTGTTTCATTTCTCTTGCTTGAATGATGGTCTGAACAGGGTAACTTCAGAAAACAATGGTCCTGGCTCTTTGAAATGTTGATTTTCATCTATGCCATGATATGATGAGCACATAAAGTTTTTATATAGTTGGGTCAGTGATAATAAGGCCTTCTACAAAGAACATCATATTTACCAGTGTTCCTTTCACTTGCCAGAAAGCTTTGTCTGTAAACACACAACAGACTTCATGAAGCCTAAAGTTAAATGAGAACTCTGACTTAGATGCAGGTTTTTCAAAAATATTTTTGTTGTGCTTTTTTTTTTTTTTAACATTATTTTTAGTACAAAATTTCACTGGAACTTGAGTATTTGGGACAGGAACTTTTTTTAGAGTCAAGATTCTGATTTTCTTTTTGTTTGAAACTTACTTTATTGTTTTCTTTTTGATTGGTAAGCTTTTATATCTTCATGCTATATATTAAATAATTCAGAAATCATTTATAACAAAATGATGTCTGTCATAATGACTAGCCCACAGGATCCACCAATCTCGACTGTGGCCCACTTTTATCTTTGTGGCATAAGCAGTTTTACAAATTGTTGGTAACTTGGGAATATCATCCCAAAAGAGTGACTGTGTAAAAATAACTCCATAGGAAATTTACCTGTTATTATTGACACCTGACTTTTTAAATTAAATACGAACTTATTCTGCAGTATATAAAACCCAGATGTTAACCTATTATTGTCAAAGACATCATTTCAAAACCAAAAACATATTTATAACTTATAATTCTAATCTATAAAGCCAAAATTTGCAGAATTTTTAAGCTTTGAAAATAGGAGCATTAACATTTTGTTCTTTTAAAATATCTGAGGTTAGAAATAAATGCTTAAGGATGTAAAATCTATGATGCCACCTGAGAGGTAGTTTTCTTTTACTTTCTGTAACATGAAGCCAATTTCATCAATTTTTAGTATTTGCAAAACCTATATGAGTGGGTTACACTCTTACTTGGATAGGTTTCCTCTTTTTGGTGTAGAATAGGAGTAACTATTATATTTTATTTATTTAATAATTTCATCCAGAAGCCTACAATTCTGTATACCATGTGATTGTCTAAAGCTCCCTGCTCCTAGCTGTTCTTAACTTACTGTTATGTAGTGAAAGGAAGCAGTGGGTGTCTGACAATGGAAGACTCAGTCTCAGGGAACCTCAATCTGTATGATCACAGATTGTTTAAATTAAGAGGAAGGAATTCTCAATAAATTAAACTCAACAATGAGAAAAAGGATTATAAAAATCTAAAACAGGATTTCCAGATGCTGAAAGCAAGAAGAACTGCTGAAAAGGCATGATTTCTTTCTAGTTTAATTTGATTGGATAGCAAATAAACAATTTTATAACCCAAATGAAACAGAACATATAAACAAATTAATTTTTTTAATTTGATTGTAAGAGAGACCATCATTCTTCAAGTTTTGATAGGTACATGTGACCTGTTCTGTTCATTGAGTTGATTTGGAAATTCCCCTTTTCTGATGTTGCTTTATTTTTCCATGACTTACAGATGTATGGGAAAAAATACTTTTGATCTTCATTCATTACTTGCTTATTGATCTCTATCCATATTCAACATGGGTGACAATCTAAATATAAATCTACTCATCAGTCTTCACACTCTTCAGGGCAGCACACAGACCTGCCTTCATTTATACCAGCATGTGATGTGGGGAAATGTAATTAATCCCAGTGAGTTTCAGTTTCCTAATTCATAAAATAAGGATAACAAAACATTTTTCTATTATGGTCCTTCAGATTAAATTTTACACTGTTTTTCTCTCTTTCTACCTACCTCCTGTATACTCTCTCCCTCTCTCCCCCCCCCCACTATTCTCTCTTCCCTACCTCCCACTCCCCAACCCCCAAGGGTGTCTGCCCATCATTTGTTTATCTATCTATCTATCTATCTATCTATCAACATCATCATCTATCTGTCATCTACTCACCCACCTATCCGTTTTTTATTTACTTTGTTACCACATGGTATTGGGAATAAGTTGCCAATATCTACAATACAATTAAAAGTACAATTGAAAATAAAGAATGGGGCAAAGGGCAAATAAAATATTAAAATTTAAAGGTAATTGATAGAGTGATTGATTTTGCAAAAAAAAAGATATAAATGTACTTACTTTTGTAGTACTATACTCTGCAACTGCTTTTTTTTTTTTTTTGGTGGCAATTTAATATATGCTTGTACCCAATTCCATATCATCATGATAAGCCCTGGGTTTGTTTTCACCATTAAAAGGAATTGATAGAGCTGGCAGTATAGGTAGAATGAACGTCATTCCATAAGAGAGCTATAACAGTGTCAGATATGCAAAACAATGTAAGGCACTTTGTAAAATAGTACATTGCATTTTTCCAGTGTGGAAATAACCTTATTTTTGCATTTATTTCTTTATGAAGCCAAGATCAATAAACGTACATATAAGTAAAATACTTAGTCCTGATGTTTTTAAAACCATTTGTATGGATTATGATGATTATGATACCAAGTGTTACAGTTCCAATAATACACTGGCTTAAAACTATTAAAAACAAAGAATAAAACTTCACCTGTGCTGGTTATAAATTATACATTTTTAAACACTTAGTTTCAACATTCTTTAATATTAATTAGCTAGATGATTAAGTCACTCCTATTTTAATTTATAGGGAACAAACAATAGGATTTACTGTATCTCACAAGATAAAATAAGAGGATTTAGCAGATTCACATTAATCTCCTTTGATTAATTTGATTTGATTTTTCTCCTATTTGAACATATTCTCCAAAATTTTGAAATTGTGACTAAATTTACCTCATTTCAAACCGTAGAAAATTTAGCTTAGTTATTCCTGCTTCAGGATGGATTAATCAAACTCACATTTTAGGGTCAATGGGATAAATTCTTAACCATTTTTTTAAGAAGGAAGAGAGCCTGAACATTTTTTATTTACCTGTTCTAAAGATGATTTCTTATTAACTGTAAAGGATATCATGACATGTATGGGTTCCTTGAAAATACTTACTTGCAGTGTTCTTAAAATCATCAGCTCAGTATATCTATTAATTCTTGGCCTTAATTAATATGTAAAGCCTACTATAATTAGGAGACATATACATATTAATTGAGCCTGTAGTTTTTAAATATGGACACTTCTACTAGCTGTGCCAAAAATCCTTTGAAAGAATGTATTTTTATTCTTTCAGTGAAATACCATTAGATAGAAAGTTTGACAGTATATCTCAATTTAAGTCAGGCTGAAATTTCAGGCAATAAAAATGTTCACCATTTACCTCAGAGATCAAGGAAAAAATATTTGGAATCTTGGGAGAATTTCAATTCTGTATTCATGATTCAGACTCCATTTCTCTGGCTCAAGACAACGAAGATGAATAAGAATCCAGCTCTTCAGGTTAAAACATTTTCCTTTATTCATCTTTTATGGCCATTTGTCTCTATATATGTACTTTGCAGGGTTCTTATGAAGACGAGTGGAATAGTTTGCTCTAAAGTGCTTAAACTCTTAGGAGGAAAAGTATACTATTAGAGCAAATTATTATTACCTTT
This sequence comes from Spilogale gracilis, assembly GCA_004023965.1. Classification (NCBI taxonomy): domain Eukaryota; kingdom Metazoa; phylum Chordata; class Mammalia; order Carnivora; family Mephitidae; genus Spilogale; species Spilogale gracilis. The sequence continues at coordinate 540 of PITA01029092.1, read as the reverse complement.
ATTACTGTAACAAACACAGAGGATAATTATTTTTGAGTCAAAAAGAACAAGAGAAAGCTTGATTCTGTATCAAAAATGACATGGTGGGAGGTAAATAGTTTTTACTTCTATAAAGAGCAATGCAGTAATTTTCACATTGGACTGTTTATAATATGTATCTTCTAAAGACTTTGTTTCATGTATTCACTTTAAAAATTTAAATGTTTCTTTCTCACATAAGTTTGCTAAACTTTGTCCTTTCTAACACCTGTGTATGTTTAGCAAAATTACAGAAAGAGTTAATTTCTTGCCAAAAATAGGCTGTAAAGAATCTGAGACCTCATGCATACTAATTCGCTGTACTATAATTTTCTTTTACATTATAGTTTTCATGTAAATTTGAAAATTTTAAGGGTTTTTTTTGCAGTTTTCCTGAGACTATTTCTTATTTATCCTAATATAACGTGTGGTTACAGACTGTCCTATTAGCTTTATAGATAAACCATTTTCTCTTTTCATATGTTCTTGAGCTTTATTTTCTTTTTTTTTTTTTTTTTTTTT
>PITA01029091.1:0-18349 GCA_004023965.1 Spilogale gracilis | reverse complement strand
GGGGGGTCCCTGGAACCACATCCTGGACCCCAGCCTGCCCCGACCGCAGGACAGCACTGGGAGCCCCCCTGGAAACACACCTGGACCCCAGCCCGCCCAGAATGCAGGACGGCACCGGGGGGAGGTCCCCGGAACCACAACCCGGTCCCCAGCCCGCCCCGACCGCAGGCCGCACTCCCGACACCGTCAAGGGCCACCTGCCGCGCAGTCCACCCTCGCGTCCGCCCTCCGTCTGCTTCCCACTGTGAACACAGCCTGTCACAACATGCCTCAGTTCTTTGACTTCTGCCTCCCCCCATCTACCGACCCCCACCAGCTTCAAGCAAATAGTCACGTGCCCCAGGATGGAGGCTTCTGTTTTTGCTCATTGTGAAACTTGACCCTCCTGGTAGAGCCCCACGCCCCCATTTCCTCCTCTTCACTAGAACCCCCAGGTCTCCCGGGCCCGCCCTGCCTGTGTACCTCACCCCAGCAGAGCAGCTTAGGAAGAGACTCTATCTAATTAAACATTAAAATGCATACATGAAAAAAATAAAATGCACACCTGGGAAGTTTCGTCCTTCAGTTTTTATTGCTTTGTAAAAACCACACACATCATTTCCTAAATGGAATGTGAGTGCCTCCTTCTCACCTCCTCCAGGAAGCCCACCAATCCTTCTCTGCAGCCCTGCCCTGGACGGCCTGCCGCTCAGGTCCCGGTGTGGCCACCTTTATGTGCCTGTCACCGCTCAGAGCCCAGCCGTCAGTCGGCCTGCAGGGGTAGCCCACCAAGAGAGGATGGACTTAGGGCAGAAAATCCGCTTGAGATTTTGTTGATGTCTATATTTCTGGGTGGCTGTGGGCTTCAACCCAACAGGTATTTACTAGCTGACCGCTAGACCCCGTAGGAAGGTGCTGGTATTAATCCTCCTGCAAGAGCCATACAGGGCGATGCCGGGATGGGGCTCCATGGAGACAGACGAAGGAGCAGCTGCTCCCAGCTGCAGCGACAACCTCACCCACGCTGTCCACCCCAGTCCCCTAAGTGTCCACCCTCATCCGCCCTGTCCATCCCTGTCCATCCCTTCTGATCCCGCCACAGAGCGCAGGCACGGGCAGGGACCCCGGGGGTCAGAAAGAGCCCGCAAGCTCGGGCTGGGCGGGACCCTGCCCCACTGCCTGTCTCATTCTGGCCTGCTCCCTCCCGGGGCGGCTCAGTCACAGGCAGCACTTGCTGCAGGAGTGAGAACAGGGGTGAGTGAAGCATTAGTGAGGGAAGCATCAGACTCGGAGGCAGAGACCTCGTCTTCACAGAGGATGAGGGCTCGCCCTGTGCGGTAACATGGGTAGGTGCCCAGAGCTCTCATGTGCAGTGTGTGTGGAGCCTAAATATAGCTACGGGCAGGACCCAAGCTCAGAGGCACAGGGGAGGCCGGTGTGCGGCGGGGGAAGTGGGCCCAGTCCTTGTACTTAAATGAACTGAAGAACAAGGCATCTCAGGGCGCCGGGGGGTTCTGTCAGTCAAGCCTCTGCCTTCAGCTCAGCTCATCCAGTCCCCTGTCAGGCTCCCCGCTCAGCAGGAAGCCTGCTTCTCCCTCTCCCTCTCCCTCTCCCTCTGCTTGGGCTCTCGTGCTCAAACTCCCAGATCAATAAATCTTAAAAAATAAAAGCCAGGGCATCTGGAGATGCTTGTAATTTTCTTTGCTTGGTGAGTTGGGAAGGAGTAGAATTATAACTTTGAATTTTTACTCCAGTTAATTCAGTCGTGATCACGAGTTTCGTCTTCTAACGAATGGAGTTACTAAGTGACATGTCGGCTTTAACGTTTATAGCTCAATGAACAGGACAATTTCATTTTATTCTTAAAATATTGGAAACAAGGGGTGCCTGGGTGGCTCCGTCGGTGGGGCATCCAACTCTTGATTTTGGATCAGGTCGTGATCTCAGGGTCGTGGGTTCAAGCCCTGCACCTGCCTCTGCACTCAATGGGGGGTCTGCTTAAGGTCTTTCTCCCTCTGCCCCTCCCCCACTCTCTATTTCTCTCTCTGTAAAATAAGATAAAATAGTGTTCTGCTTTTTTCAGGTGAGAAATTTTTATTTGCATCCCAGGGCTATGCCTTCTGCCCTTACACGTACTGTGACCTCCTGGTCCTGAGCGCACAGTACGAGGGCTGTGGGAGTGGAGCCTGCTTTCTCTGCGTGTCCTCGGATATTAGTGACAGGCTTCTGTCTCCCTGTGTGGTGTGTGCGCTGGACCTCCACGTCCCGCTCGGGCAGCCCCCGTTCGGGCGCAGGATCCTTTGTGCTCGAAATCCTCCCACAGTGACTTCGCACATGACTAGCTGGACAGATGTGAAATCCACAACTACCAGCACTTTGTGTCATATTCACTGCAGACATTTTCTCTGCTCTGCCTTCCGGTGTTGTGTTGTGAGGTGGGGATGAGCCATGTTCGGGGCTCCTGCGGTGGCAGGGAGGGCTTCTCTGACCCCCTGCCATGAAGCAGGCACTCCCGCGGCCCCTCGGCCCTTCCCCATTCTCCTGCTGGAGCTAGACACTTCATTTTACGTTGTATACTTTGATTATCTTTTCAGACTATATGTAAATATTAGTATAATTGTATACACGTAACAAAAATCACACTAAAATGAAACAGGACCAAAAAGCATGCCTGGCACCGACGCTCCGGGGCTCCCTTCCTAGTCGTGCCCCGGTTCTCGCTGTGCGGCACAACTCTGCACTTTCCGGGCCTGTCCTCTGGAATCACATTCACACTAGTGAATCCTAGGTTCCACTTTTATTTCTTTCTTGATTTAAATAAGACAACACCTACTTGCTCCCTGCAGTGACAGCTGTCTTAGCTCTATCATGCCTGCTCCCGTGCCCCCATTAGCACACTACCTTTAGTTAAGTGCATAGGAGTGTTATATTTTCACAAGTATAAGGATACCATTTCCTGCTCAGCCGGAAAGCACTGGGACTATCTTTCCTTCTATAAACACAGGCCCCCTGCTTTGTCCTGCTGATAGTTTTACATTTTTTCCTTGATATGTTCTTGTATTGCTTTGTGTGCTCTTCATACAGCCTCTCTTGCCTTTCCCACTCTGCGGGGCAGCCCACTGACTGGTTTTCCGTGAGGACACGCCCTCCTGGCACCCTGTCCCACCCCCGTCAAGGCCGCTCCTCCAGACCCCGGGCCGCTGTCTTTGCTCTTCCTGCCACAGTTTTTCTGAGTTGGATCCCCGTTTTGTCCTTCCTTTTTCTGAAGCGCATCCTCCAGTGACTTTCTTAGAAAGTGCGTGTGCCAGGACACACGCGTGTGCCAGGACACACGATTCCATCTTCACATTTGACTCGTGATTTTCTTGGACTCAATTTCAAAGTTGAAAATAATTTCTTAAGAGTTGTGAAATCAACCCCATCTGCCTGATAGCAAACCCCATCTGCTCTCCTTGCTGGTGTGCTCTGGCTGAGAAGGCAAGCCCAGGGGATTACTATTACCAACAGCTAACTTGACAGGAATGCAGTCTTTGATTCACAGTCAAAATACTGTTTTCTTTTCCCCTCCTCCTCCTCCTGTTCTTTTTCTTACCCCCCCTTCCTCCTTCACAAATTGCTTCCTCTTATGATAATCTAGATCTCCCTTTGTGACACGGAGCCCTCTTTTCAACTGTTTCCTTTGCCTCTGGTCTGTCTTTTGAGGAAAAAGCTACAAGAGCAGTGTGGCTGAAGGCCTCAGCCTGGGGCTGGCCCGTCCTCAATGACACCCCTGTTCTGACTCAGCTCCAGTAACGAAACACCACCCTCTGGGTCCTAAACTGCAGGGACTTACTTCTCAGGGTCCTGGAGACTGGATGGCCAAGATCAAGGTCATACAGAGAACAAAGGCAAAAGAAATACAGAAAAAATTAAACTTCTTTACAACTTACAGCCCGTGGACGAGTACTTGGGGCAGGCAGAGGGGCCCTCCTCCAGGATCTCAACTGCCTCAATATTAATACTTTGCTAAGGACCAAAGGTACCCTTAGCTTGACAGCAGCCCGACTTCCCAGACCCTGTGAGTCTTCTTGAACATTCAGAAATTCTTTGGGAAGGTTCCTTTATCTCCACCTGCCAGAGCTGTAAGTCAGCAATCACCCTATGGCCCACCAGTGTGCATCCGGAGGGTCTCATGACTGAGGGTCTGCTGAACAGTACTAAACGGCATTTTCCCAAGGATAGCTAGCCCCCTCAAGGTCCTGGAAAACCTGCTTCTAAAATTCCTTAGAGACTAACGCTCTCCTAACCCCCTCCCAACTTGAGAGGATATAATGGGCCCCAGTGCAGCTCTTTCTGCCCATAGGTCCTGTCCCTGGGCTTTAATAAAACCACGTTTTTTGCACCAAAGACGTCTCAAACATTCTTTCTTGACCATTTGCTCCCAGACCTCAACATTTCACATCAGCGGTGCTGGTGGCTTTGCTCCTGCCACGGAAGACTGTGTCCTCAGGGGAGAGTGAGCGAGCGCTGGTCTCCCGGCTTCCGGTAAACATGGCCCCATCTAATGTTGTTCCTGAGGCCCCACACCCCAGCAGCAGCACTCTGAGTGAGGGCTCCAGTGTGTGAGCTCGAAGAACACAGTTGGGTCCCCTGCAGCAAGCTCTGGAAGCAGGGCTGGTGTCTCATTTCCTCCTAGTCAAGGTTCCGGGTCCGTCCAGTAGCTGACGGGGCTCACAGGGTCCTGTGTCCTCCAGGGCCTGGCACGGCTCTGGGCTGGGAACAGAGAGGGACAAGAATGGACCACCCACCCACTCACTCTCCGCCCTGAGCCCCCAGGCCCTGTGGCCACACGGACATTCTGCCTCAGGCGCCATCACCTGGCCGTGCTGTTCAGACATGAGGGCCAGTAAATGCCCTTCTAACAGCAGCTGGGCTCGGAGATGTTCCTTACGGCTCTTCACGAAGCGCGTGTGTGACTTCAGCCCGCATTCCGCAGTCGAGTTCAGAACATGCCCTTGAACTTGTTCCCGTGGTCAGTGACGGAGTTCTCCAAAGAAGCCATTGAGTCGCTGAGAAACAAAGCACCCTTTCCTGGCCCATGGTATTCACTCCTTCCTGCACCGCAAGGACTAATCTCCTGGAAGAGCCACTCACCCGATTCCTTGTGGACACTGGGTCCTTTGTGGACGTGGTTGTGCCATGCGTCATTTGGCACGCACTCTGATGTACTCAGCTGTGCAGGGAGAACCCCCATTGGTCGAAGAGCGCACTGTCGTTCCAACCATGTGGATACTCTGTAGGGTCCGGGGCTCAGGACGAGGACACGTGGCTGGCTGCCTTCCCCCTACCTGGCGGGCCAGTGGAGAACTCACCATTGACCCCCGCTTGAAGCCGGGAGCGCTGGGGGAGCAGAGGCGGAGAGAGCAGGTAACGCAGCCATGGGGTGGCAGGAAGGAGCTGAGGACCAGTGAGGGTTCACCAGGTGCGGCTTCAGGGACAGACTGCTCCCTGTCCTAGCAGCCCCTGCAGTCGGTGCCCCCAGGTGGCCAGAGTCCACAGCACACGGCCGTGTGTAGGCAAAGCTGCTGTCGGTGCTTCTCGGGTTTTCTTTTTCTTTTGCCCCAGGAAAGACCCAGGGCATGGCATGTTGACTAGTTAGCCCCCAGCAAATGGGGGCGCGTGATAACGGGCTTTGGGAAAGCTTTCTGTCTTCACACCTGCTTTCCCTCACCCGTGCAGCCCAGAGGACGGTCCCCACATCACACGTCACACCCTGGCTTCCCTGACACCAGCATTAACACTGTGCTCAGACGTCAGCACGCACCTCATCCTCAGCCCTGGGAGCCTTCTCAGCCTGATGCTGTACCCTACGGGCTAAGTGGTCTCCCTGTCTACTCTGAAATGTTTTGCCCCTGGTTCACAGGTAGCCCACTCTGCCCAGCCTCCCTCTGTCTCCCTGAAGTCCCCTCTTCCCCGCACAGCCGAGCTGGGACACGCTCAGGCTCTGTGCCGTGTCCTGCCTCTTCTCCAGCACCCTCCCACGGCGACCCATCCACGCGGCGGCTTCACCTGCCTCTCCGCTCACTGGTCTCACGTCTCCTGGCTTTCTCAAAAGACTCCAGAGAGATAGATGCTCTCTCCACAGAACATGCTTGCACGGTGCCTGCCACGCAGAAAGGAATTAAACCCGATTCTTCCCGAACTCTTCCCAAAGATGGAAGAGGGAATACTTCTCAACACATCTCACGAGGCCAATATTACCCTGAACTAAAGCCGGGCAAGATACTACAAGAAAACCACAGTCCAATATCCCTTGTGCGGAGAGACGTAAAACTCCTTAACAAAATATCAGCCAACCCAATCCAACAAACGTAAAGAGGATTAAGCTCCATGACCAGGTGGAACTTATCAGGACCATAGGGAAGAGCGACATAAGAAAACTGATCAATGTCGTTCGTTGTATCAGTAGAATAAACGGGAAAGAGCGACAGCCATTACCACACAGAAAAGGCATCTAAGAAAAGCCAACACTCTCTCATGATTAAAAAATATACTCGAGTTAAAAATAGAAGTCAGGCTGAAGGGTATTTACCAAAAAACCGCACTGCTAACATCATATTCAATGGTAAAGGATCGAAAGCTTTCCCCCAGAGATCGGGATCGAGACGAGGATGCCCACTGCCCCCACAGCTGAGTGGGAGTACCCGAAGTCCCAGGCAGAGCAACTAAGTAAGAAAAATAACTAAAGTCATCAAAACTGAGAAGGAAGTAGTAAAACTATTTCTATTTTTGGATGGCATGATTCCATATATAGAAAATCCCCAATGATCCACAAAAAGCTACTAGAGCTAATAAACAGATTCAGCAAACTTAGAGTATAGGATCAACTAAAAAATGAGTTGTGTTCTATATACCATCAGTGAATAACCCCACATGAGAATTAAGAAGACGATACCTCTTATAGTACCACCCAAAAGAATAAAATACCTAGGGATAAATTTAACCCAGGAATGGAAAGATTTGCTGGCTGAAAACTAAAGTGCATCGCTGAAAGAATTAAAGGAGACATCGTGTCAGTGTATTGGAGAAAATACCGGAAGAAGGAATACTTTCCAAAGGGTTTCACAGGCTCAATACAACCCGTGCGACACACACAAATCACAGACATCTCACGTCCCTTTTTGCAGAACTGGAGGAGCTGACCCTCAGGTCCCTATCGATAGTAAGGGACCCCAAACATCTGAAACAGTACCGAAAAAGCAGTGCACTGCGGGGCGCTTACGCTTCCAATATCGACACGGATACACAGCTGGTCATGAACACAGTGTGGCCCGAGCATGAGAGCGGACCGGTGGCCCCAGGGAGTAGGACCGGGAGCTCAGGAAGAAGCACGAACACTGAGGACCAACCGATTTACAGGGAGCATGCGAGGACCCTTCCACTGGGGTGAAACAGCCTCTTCGAGCAACGGTGCAGGGACAGCGGGGCAGTCCCGAGTGAAAGTCTCACTCTCTATAAAAACGTGACTTGAAATGGATCGATGACTGAAATACAAAAGCTCGATTCACGAAGCTACTAGAGAGAAGCAGGAGTCAATGTTCATGGCCTCAAATTTTTCTCTGAATTCTTATATTTGACACCAAAGTACAGGCAACAAAAGAAAAAATAGATATGCGCCCTTCCTAAAAATTGAAGACTTTTGTGCATCAAGAGGCATTATTAAGAAAGCAGGAAGACAACTGATAGAAGGGTGGAAAATATCTTCAAGCTGTAGACTTGGCCCAGGTCTCGTGTTCAGGGCGTATAAAGGGTTCATGAGCAAACAATTTGATTTTTAAAATCGGCAGAGGACCTGAGCAGACATTTCTCCAAAGAAGATACACAAATAGCCAACAAACACGTGGAAAGAAATTTAACCTCATTGGTCATTAAGGAAACAGAATCCAAACCACGGGATTCTGCTTCACGCCCTTGAGGCAGCTGTAATTATTTTTGGTGGGAAAAGCAACCACATGCAGAAACTGGAACCCTCAGGCATTCCTCGTGGGAACCAAGTGGGACAGCTGCTGCGCTCGGCGGCCTGGTTCTTTCTCGGAAAAGTCACGCATGGGGCTGTCATGCGACCTGACGACTCAGCTCCTAGGTATCTATGCAACGGAAACAAAAACACAGCATCCACCCGGAAACTCGCCCGGGAATGCTCCTGGGAGCGCCATTCGCAGTAGCCCAAGGTGGAAACTCGCGGATGAAGGAGTGTGGGACGACCACGACCACCGGGTGTAACTTGCTGAGAGGAAGGAGGAAGCGCCCGCCCCTCCGCATACGTGAGCCTTGAGGATTGGCTCAGGGAAAGAAGCCCACCCAGCGGGCGGCAGATTCTGCCCTTCCTTTCCTATGAAATACCCCGAGGGGGCAGATCCGCAGAGACCGTGCGGCCTGAGGGTCTTCGGGCGCTGGGGGGAGCGGGCGGTGAGGAGGTGTCTCTCCGGGGACAGCTGCTGGAGGCAGGAGGCGGGGGGCACGCTCAGTGCCGCACCTCAAATCATCGAGGTGTGAGATGGAGAGTTCCATCAATGAGCAGACCCGCCTGTGTTTGCAGTGGGGACTCGGTGACATCGTCTCAGGCAGCCGCTCCCACCTGTTCTGCTTCTGCGGCTGCTGTGGGGGCCTCGGGGGGCAGGGGCGGCCCTGGAGGCTGAGGCCTGTGGACGAGCCTCCCTCCCATCTGCCGCAGGACCTCTGCGCGGCGGGAACCACCTCTGCCCGCACCTTCTCTGTGCCTTCAGCCTCGGGGGCGAGGGGAGCTGTGGGAGGCTTGCAGCGTCCCATGTGACAGGAGCCCCGTCACCTACTGGGGAGGCCCACATCGTCCCTGTGGCCTTATTTAACTAGGGGGGCACGCTGCCTTGACCAGAGCCCGCGGAGGCGGCTTGGGGCTTCCTGCCGTCACCCCAGGGCGTTGGAGGGGTTCCGGCCTAGGAAAGCCCATAGCCGAGGCTAACGGGATGGGTGCCCCATGTGCGGGTGAGCTGCCGCCTTGCGTGCCTGGGGCACAGCCGCCATCTGCACACGGCGGCTCCCCCCACGGCCTCCCCTCCCAGGCCGGCCAGGTCTGAGGCTCTCAAGGACAAGGGCTGGGCCTTGTCTCCCTTTCCCTCCCCTCCTCCTCGCGCCCCATTGAGGCCTCAAGATGCTTGTTGTGGGGCAGATCTGCACCCCACCCTAGCCTCCAGGCCTGCCCTTCTGTGGCCAGATGGGCACCCGCCCCTGGGGGAAGCAGCGGTCCTTCCCGCGTCAGGGAGGCCCGGGTCATTGGCAGTGATGGCTCAGTCAGCAGACCTGCTCGTGCCTGAGTTCCCCAGGCCAGGAGCAGCGGCCCACGCCGGCATCGGCTGGACAGGCCCCGCGGGCGCCCGGCTTCCCTCGTTTCACCCAGCCCCGCCGGCCTCGGACGGCCGCGGCCCTGTCCATGTCCAGCTCTGTCGGCCCCCGGGACGGCCCCAGCAGGTCTCTGGGAAATGTGTGCGCATGACCCACAAGAAGGGGCCCGTGAGAGCCACCGTCTCCTGAGCTGTCTCCGACCGAAGCCCGTGGGGCACGAGGCGAGGACCCACAGAAACCCCGCGGAGGCTCTGGGAGGAGAGGCAGCCGTGCTCCAGTGTTCGGAAACGTGAGCTCAGTTAGGAGGAAGGTGGAACCATATTCTTTGGAGTGACGACCACTTGTCACGTCTTTCCAGCCACAAGCACACAGAGAGCATTCCCAGCGCCGGCGAAGCTCGACACGGCAGAGGCGAAGGAGATGCCGCGGACGGACGGACGGTCATATTCCTGACCCGTGACGCTGGGGATTTTGTTCTTATGCCCGTTAAACGGGCTGAACTGTGGATGGAGTGATGAGTGGGGACGTTCATTGGTCTCAGGGGGCCCAGCTCAGGGGCCCGGCTCTCCACAGCACCCCTGAGGCCACGGGGGCCCCTGAGCACCTGCAGACTCCTGTTCCCCGTCAGTGGGGGTCACGGGACACCCGCTTGCCGGGGGCCGTCAGTGTGGTCGCCTCCTGCCGCAGAGAGCCTCCCGAGCGGCCAGGGCACCGCCGCGCCAGGGACCCAGCGCCCTCAGCCCTCCCCAGCCTGTCCTCGTGTCTTTGCCCTGAGCGGTCTCTGCGTGACCCCGAGTGCCACGTTCTCCGGGTTCCCACACCCAGCCGCTCTGCCCGGGAGGGGAGAGGGCTGGGTGCCCACAAGAGCGCCAGGTTTGGTTAAGGAGGGATCCAGGACCGTACCTTCGGGGGACTGGGATTTCAGGCCAAGGTCGGAGGAAGCTGAGCTGTGGACACACTCCCCAGCACCGACGGGCTCTGTGCGGTCACACCGCAGCCTGGGAGAGCAGTCGGCCGTGCGGGCTGCTCACGCCACCACCACCCCCCACAGACCCCCGGGGGGCCCGGCTCCCAGCAAGGGCAGGTGCTGGGGACGGCCGGCTGTCAGCCCCTCACCGATCTGGCTCGGGTCCCTCCAAAGGGGAGCCAAGCTTCCTTCTCCTGGGGGGCACCTGCAGCTAGGTTGGGGGCAGCGGCTGCAAAATGGAGCGATGAGGCAGAACATCCAGCCAAGAAGGAATCCTGAGCCCAGAGGGGGCTTTCTGGCGGTTTTTCATCCTGTTCGTGTATGCGGATTTGCCCCCTGCAGCCTCGTGCTGGGCTGCGTGCCCGCCGCCCCACCAGGCAGGCAGTTGCCTCAGAAAGCTCCCTGGGAAAGCTGGCCTCCCCTGGGAGGGACGTGCCTGCACGTGTCCTGGGGCCGCTGTGGCTCGTGGATACACAGTGGTCCCTCAGGCATGGAGTAGCCAAGGCCCCAAGCTCCGAGGTTCCCTCCTAACCTTCAGCAGGGAGGCCCCAGGCGTGTGGTGCATGCGGGGCGCTCTCCTCGGAGTCGGGGCTCCCACACTCTCACAGGGGTTTGGAGTCCCCAGACTACGCAGTTCAGGCAGTCTGGAAGGGCCCGTACTTGCATGTCTAACCCCGTCCCAGGAGACACCGCTGTTCAGGAACTGTGCTGTGGGAGCCACTGTTTAGTGGGCTCTTACCCTTGGCGGGCCGCACAGCCTCTCTGAGCCTCTTCGTCCTCTGTAAGGTGGCCGTAAGGATGCCCAAGCCTGCCACGATGTGATCTCTGCTCCTGCCTGGCCCCCCGGCCCCCAGATCATCAGCCCCCACAACTCCCTTGTCCACGGGGAAGCTCCCCAAGGACCCGGGTGCCACAGGCAGCGGCCCTCGTCCCGACGGGTTAGCACTTGGGAGCAGGCCTTGAGTCTCCTGACGACCTTGGGCCCTCGTCTCGCTTTTCTCTGTCGCACAGAAGGAATGACAGCTCCTGTGCAACCAATATTTATTGATGAATGAGGTTTTTCCACTCAGCAGGCCACATGAGCCACCGAGGCCTACAGCCTCTTCCCCAAAGCTGCCCCTTCCCTGTGCGTCGAGGACCGCTCTGCGCGTCCTGGCCATCACGCCCCACGCCCCTCTTCCTGGAGATGCTCTGCTGCGTCTCCGTGGTGCCTGAGGACTAAGGGACCCCGTGCTGTCCTGGAGCTCGGGCCCCTGGGCTCCCTGACCCCAAACAGTGCAGCCTCCGTTCTTGCCGCTGGATGACCGCGCCTCCCTCCAGGGTGAGTGCCCCCAGGTCCTGGTTACTGGTGGGAACTGAGCCCCGGAGCCCCAGGCCGGGATGAGGACTCCTGCGCCATGGCCCAGTGTTCAGGGAAGCTGGAGATGACCGCGGGGGGCGACACCGGGTGCGCCTTGGGGCCTAGCAGGTGGCCAGAAATAGCTGTTCCCCAGATGCGCCGACCAGACCTGGAGGGGGCCGGAGGGAGGTCCCCCAACACGGGGCGGAGGCCCACGAGGGCCTCTGGGATGCGGCAGGCCATCGTGTGCGGCAGGTGGGGCCCAGAAGCTGTCTGGGGAAGGGATGGATTTAGACATGTTCGTAGTGGATTGATGACTTCGCGTGCGGCTAAAACGTGGCGCACACGTGCCTGCGAGGCCGCCGGGGACTCTCCGCAAGTCTCCTCTCCCCTGTCCCGAGCCTTCGTGCACACGAACCCAGCCACGCCCTCCTCGGGTCTGCTGCTTCCCTTCACCGCTCCCTTGCGGTGCGCGTTGGCCTGGCCTCGCGGGACGGCTTTGGGAATTGTCCGGCTGAGGCGCCCCTTTCGTGGGGGACCCCTTAGCTGGTGGGCGTGGGCGCTCTCCCGAGTGCCTCACTGTGACGTCAGCGTCACCTCCCGGCAGCGGCGAACCGTGACTCGTGGCCCCCTGGCTCCGTCAGTGTCCCTCAGCCTTGTCCGGTCGCACAGAACAGAGCTCACCTTGTGCGTTGGCGTCAGTCCCCCAGAGACGGGGCCTTCCCTTACGGAATTCCTCTTATTATAGTTGGGGATGATTTGTTGTGGATTTTGTAGGGTTTTAAATCCCTTTTTCAGCTTTATGGAGGCGTATTTGACAAATAAGAAAACGCATCGTTAAGATGTTCGGCCAGTGAGTCCTGATATCCACGAACGCCTACGGAGTCGTCACCAGAAGCAATGTCCATGAACCTGCCCGGCCCGGACGTCCCCGCCCTCTCCTTGCTCCTCCGGCCCAGGCCTCACTGACATGTCTGCTGCTGGAGATGAGACTGTGTGTCCTGGACGTTCTAACAGGGGAACGGGACATCACAGCCACGTCTGCTGCCTCGCCCTGCTCATGCTGGGAGAGCGCTTTCCGAGGAAGCCGACGGCTCATCTCTCTTTGGTGCCGACTGGGGCTCTGCTGTGTGACCAGGTCATCGTTTGTGGTTCTGCTCCCCCGCCAGTGGATATTTGGGTCGCTTCTGGAATCGGGCTGTTGGAAGAAAAGCAGTTGCAAGCTTTCATGTACCAGGAACGTCTGGATCATATGGTCATAGGTTTAATTTTTTAAGAAACTACCAAAGTATTTTCCAAAGTGGTTTCATGATTCTGCCGTCCTGCCTGCCGCCAGCGCTCCCGGGGCTCTGGAGCTCGTCAGCCCGTCGCGCTGCGCGTCTCCCGCGGGCTCGCTTCGCATTCTCCGTGAATCTTCCTCGACGAAGGACCCACGCGGATATTCTGCTTATTGCCAGACTGAGTTGTCTTCTTACTATTAAGTTGTAAGAATTCTTTATAAATTCTAGGTAAAAGTCTCGTATTGGACACATGCCTGCAAGTGTTTCCTCCCAGTCTGTTGCTTGCCTTTTCATTCCCTTTGCTGTCTTCTGCATGGCAACAGCGTCAGATCAAGGACATTTAATTTATTGATGGTCATCACATAGTTTGAACTTTTGTGTCGTTTTTAGGAGATCTTTCCCAAACTGAAGGGAACCATGGTTTTGTCTGATATTTCTACTGTAAGTTTTATTGTTACAGTTCATACATCTAGATTTATGATCTGTTTCAAGTTAATTTTTCTGTTTGGTGTAAAGCAAGAGTTTTGAGGATTTTTCTTTGTTTTGTTTTGTTGCACAGGAGTGTCGAAGTGACAGCATCATTTCCTGGAAGTATCGTCTCCCATAGGAGTGTCTAAGTGGCAGCATCATTTCCTGGAGAGTATCGTCTCCCGGAGAATTGCCTTCGCACCTCTGTCAAAATTCGATTGACTCCGACTGAGCAGGTCTGTTCTGGGATACTGATCCTTACCGTGAGGGCACCGCAGCTGCTGCCTTATTCATAAGCCTTGAAATCAGTTATAGAAATTTTCCGACTGTGTTCTTTTTCATGTTTGGTTGGGTGACTTTAAATCCTTTGTATTTCTGTATAAACCTTAGAATTAGTTTGTCAACTTCTACTAAAAAGCTGCAAGGATTCCGATAGGGATTGTGTTGATTCCAGAGATTAGTCTGGGGAGATTGGCATTTTAACAAGTTTAACAATATTGAATCTTTCCTACCATGAATACCATATTTCCTCCTTTAGGTAGGTCTTCCTTAATTTCTCTCAGCAATGTTCTTAAATTTCAGTAGATAGGTTTTGTATCTATCTTCTGTTGAACTTATTTGTGAGTATCTGTATTTTTAACTTTGAATTTGGAGCGAATTATGACTTCAGGAAAAGTTACAAAACAGTACAGAAAGTTTCCACATGACCCTCCGTGGTGGGAACTCGCTTAATGAGAGTAAATTATCAAAAAAACGACTCGATGTTGGTTCAACACAGTTCACTAGCCTGTGGTGTCCGCGTGACCTCAGACACGTGCGTGTATGTGCATGCCCTGCTGGGCAGCGATTCTGAGACACGCACATTCCCGAAACCACAGCCCACTCAGGGCACGAAGCCGTCTGGTCCCACAAATGCCTCTTGCACGACGCCCGTTCCCCAAGCCCCGGCAACCCCTGCTGTCTCCTCCAGCTCTCTAACCTGTCGTTTCAGGAACACTGTGTGAATGGACTGTTAGACACAATCTTGGAGGTCGGACCGCTCAGCCAGCGCGATGACCTTGAGATGCATGCAGGCTGCGTGCTTATCAGGAGGTAGTTCCTTTTTATTTCTGACAATGTTCCCGTCCCTGGGCGGCAACAAGTTGTGCAGTCACTATAGGACACGTGGGATGTTTCCGTGATTTTGCTACACGAATAAAACTGCTTTGTGTACAATGTTGTGTGAACATAGATTTTCATTTCTCTGGGATTAATGCCCAGGAGAGCAATTGCTGAGTCACCTTGTGGGCACATATTCAACTTTTTAGGACACTTGAAGGAAGACATAGAGGAGGAAGGCAGGGAGGAGGACATGGGGAGGAGGAAGGCAGGGAGGAGGAAGGCAGGGATAGGAATCTGGACAAAGAGTAGAAGCAAAATTCTATAATTTCCAGTTGAAAAATCACTTTTGAAAAAGGAGGTAGAACTATGTAAATATGGTATGTTAATTTTCACTATTGATGTCGAGACGACTCAGTGGGAAAAACAGTTTTATCCACAACGTGTTGGAGCCACTGGCTATCTCAGTGCAGAATTAATTGAACAGGGATTATGGTCTATGTGAATTCTAGAACTATAAAACTTCTTCAAGTAAATAGCCATCATATTTTGCTTGGGGTAGGCAACAACTTCTTAGAACACAAAAAACATGAAACAAAAATGTGAATGGATAAATTTGCCTTCACTCAAGTTAAAAACGTGCTCTTTGAAAGACAGCACAAGAAAGAGGGGAGGCCACGCACATAAGCGTCCACCACCGTGCACTCCAAACTTTCGTGGCTGGACGTCCACCCAGAAGAAACAAAAGACAAAGTCGGGACCAGGATGTGTGCGGGGACTGTCCTTGGGATGGGTGCAAGCAGGACAGTGCCCGCACCCACGGCCCGCACCCACGGCCCGCACCCACCGCCCGCACCCACGGCCCGCACCCACCGCCCGCACCCACGGCCCGCACCCACGGCCCGCACCCACCGCCCGCACCCACGGCCCGCACCCACCGCCCGCACCCACCGCCCGCACCCACCGCCCGCACCCACGGCCCGCATCCACGGCCTGCATCCACCGCCCGCATCCACGGCCCACATCCACGGCCCGGCGAGCCCGCCACGCGAGCGAGCCCGTCCACAGGAAGTGAGCACATGTGGCTGCGTGGGTGAATCTCAAGAATGAGCCCATCCCCATAATCCCGGCCACATAGGACTCGTAAGCCCCGAACGGGTGTGTGGTGAGCAGCAGGTGACCGACTGAGTGGCTGGAGACGGGGGAGCGGCGGGCGGCCCGTAGGGTGATGGGATGTCGTCTCCTGTGATGACATTTTCCTGAGCACTCACACCTGTCCAAAAACAACCAGATCCCACACCCTCGGTGCACGCAGCTTCTCACTCTAACACAGTGAAGTTATGCCGGAGGAGAAAATACGTTAAAGATGGCGACTGTAGGGCCCAGCGTCACGCCCTCCAGCCATTCCTCGGGCCCTCCGCGGTCCGCGCGCGAAGGCCAGCGTCCCCCCAGAGCTTTTCAGAGCTAGGCGTATTGCGGGCTCTGCTAACACGGCCCCTCCTGGCGCCACCTTCCGCGAAGCCCTCCCGGCTGCCAGCTCAGGGCAGGGCTCCTCCTTCCTGTGTGGCCCTCAAGGCCCTTGGCCACCTGCTGCCAACCCGACATTCCCTCCTCATCCCTGGGCTCCCTCGCTGACCCCAGGTGCAGCCAGTATGACCTTTGGGGGCCACAGAGCTGCCCCCTCTGGCTGTGGGGTACCCGTGTGAGCCCCACCTTCCTTCACACCACTTGGGCTCAGCCCCCAGGAGGCCCTGGTGCGGGTCCCTATGCTGCACCACAGCCCTGCCTCAGGTGACCTGCTCAGGCCCTTGGGTCCCAGCAGATTCCCTCGTGAAATGACTCAGAGCTAACCAATTGCTGATGTGGTGGAACTCTCCAGAACAGCTGGGAGGGGCTGGATAGGAAGAGAGCCCACATCCTAGCAGGGACCTTCACCGGCCTCCAGAGGGAGGACTGAGCACGGCCCGGGGGGACGTCCTCGAGGTGACCTGGCTTCCAGCTCGTCCCTCCTGGCAAGACCACGGAACCCGGCCCTTGTCCCCTCTGCCAGGGCCTGCCCCTTCGAGGTTGACCTCACGTGACCTTACAACCCTCCTCTCAGCCACGCCCAGGATCCTGGCCACGAGTGGGCCTCCCTGCAGTGTCTCCTCCCTGGTCAGGCCTGGTCCTCCCTGCCCAGCCCTGGGGGGCCATCAGCTGCTTGGTCGGAAAGAGGAAAACGGCCCTGAAAGTCTCCCTCAGCCTGGGGCCGACGTGGCCAGCGTGTGCGTTTAACCAGTAACCCTTTGGCTGAGGTCTGCCTGCTGGGAAACAGGGCCCTGGCTGCAGGGAAGGAACAGTGCCCGGGGCTGGCCGGACTCCCGCCGGAGCCGCCTCCTGATCCCACCAGCCCTTGCTTTTGTTGGATTTCAAATTGTCCTTTAAGTACCTCTCCAGAAATTAAGCTCCTCCTCTTCAGGGAGGAAGGCCTCGCCAGCAGATCTGGTCCCAGCCTCCCGTTCCCGCGGCAACCACTGTTTGGGGTAAACTGGACGTGCCCTCCGGGTTCCTGGTCAGCTGCTGGCTGGGAGGGCTGCTTGCCAGCCGCCTCCCTCTCTGCCCTGACCTGGCGCTGAGCCAGGCAGCGAACCCTGTGCCGCCCCCTGCCCGGCGCTGGGCCGCGTGTCCGAGAGCAGCGCCCGCTTCCTAAGCTGCGTGCACAGCCAGACGACCCTGTGTGTGTGACCCCCCCCCACACGCAGAAACCAGGTGCTGGCTCAAGCCCAGGGCCGCCCTGCAGGCCCCAGCTGCCGGGGAAGGCGGGCTAGCCCTCAAGTTCGCGGCTGCGGCAGGCTGGGCTCCAACACATCTTAGGTTTTCATCCAGTTCAAAGCCTTTTCCAAAAGCTTCAGGAGTAAGAAAAAGCAGACACACTTAGGAGCCAAGAAATGCAAGAAATGCAAGTCATTCGGGGGCCAGCCTGAGTGGACGCCTGGTCCCTATGCGGGCACTCAGCAGCGGGCAGGCGTGGACCCTGGGCCTGGGCTCCGGGACCCCTGCTCACGGCCGAGGAGGGGCACCAGGATGGGGATGGCACTGGTGTGTGCCTAGGCCACAGCGGGAATCGGGCCCACGTCATGGCCACAGTGCCTGTGTGGCTCCCTGGGGGCGGGACAGGTGGACGCCGGAGGCCTGGCTGCCGCCGGAAGCCCCGACCCACGGCCACGGGGATCACGGTGGGCCTCACCGCGGCCTGGAGTATGGTGTGGCCCACGACCGAACCGATGCAGCAGCCTGGCGCTGTCGCCCTGCAAGTCTGGGGGCTGAGCAGGTACTCAGTGGGCCCGCAGTCTGGCCCTGGGAAGCCCCACCCCTCCTCTAGCCCACAGTTGGCACCTCCTTCCGCCCTGCCCCTGTCACAAGGCCCTGAGGTCACCATGCAGGACAGTCTCCCACCTAAGATTCCTACCCGAATCCCCAGCCCCTTTCCCCCAGCTGAGCCTGCTCCCTTGGAAACTCAGCTTCCCTCATATCAGGGAGCCTACCTGAACCCTCCCCGTGCCCCAGGGAGCCTAGCTGAACCTGCCCTGTGTCCCGGGGAGCCTACCTAAACCCACCCCGTGCCCCGGGGAGCCTACCTGAACCCGCCCCGTGCCCCGGGGAGCCTACCTGAACCCTCCCCGTGCCCCGGGGAGCCTACCTGAACCGGCCCTGTGCCCCGGGGAGCCTACCTGAACCCTCCCTGTGCCCCTGGGAGCCTACCTGAACGGCCCCGTGCCCCAGGGAGCCTAGCTGAACCTGCCCCGTGTCCCGGGGAGCCTACCTGAACCCTCCCTGTGCCCCGGGGAGCCTACCTGAACCCACCCCGTGTCCCGGGGA
>PITA01029090.1:0-18273 GCA_004023965.1 Spilogale gracilis | reverse complement strand
GGAGGGGGTGGGGGGGCGGCGCCTGCGCAGTGCGTCGCGGAGGAGCTGTGTGTATGTGAGAGTCTGACGGGTTCAAAATGGCGGCGGCTGCTTCAGCGGCTCCTCCTGTGTGAGGGAAACAACACCCCTCCCCGGCGGCGGCGGCGGCGGCGGCGGCGGCAGCGGCTCGCAGAGCACCTTCCCAGCGGCTGGGCCTGTCGCCGCTCCGTCTATCTTGGGCAGGGGGCGCTCCGGGAGGAGGGGCAACGCCAGGGGGCCCATCCCCCGGAATCCCTCCTCTGCGACTGGGGAGTAGCCGGGGGCTCGTCCCGCAGCGCGGAGCCCGGGCTGAGGGGGAGACGCGAGGGGAGCCCGGGCCCCCAGCCCGGCGCGCCGCGCCGCTCCCGCCCTCTCCGCCCCCCGGGGCCGGGGCCCGCGTTCCGGGGGGCCGGGGCGGTGCGGGGAGCCTCGGGCCGGCCGGTCTCAGCTGATCGGCCGCCGCTCCTGGGATCCGGAGGCGGCCGGGCGGCTGCTCGCCGAGGGCACGGCGAAGAGGGCGCTCCCCGAGGCCGGGGCTAGCCCGGGGCTCGGGCTGGGGCCGCTGACCGCTGGCCCGGGGGAGGCGGGGGCGCCCCGGGCTCGGCGCCGAGGGGTCGCGCTCCCCTCTCCTGACGCCTCCGACTCCCGGTCTCCGAAGCCTGAAGAGGAGGTTTGATTCAGCAACTGTTTCCTCTTTTCCGGGTCAGTCTGACCCTCTTCTGGATACTGGGTTGATCCGCGGAAAAAAAACGAAGACGACGTTTGGGATTTAATTTTTTCTCTCAGTTTTTGGAATCTTTCTACTTCTCACTTGGACAAGAACTCACGAGCAAAATCCCCGGTGAGATTCCCCCTCCTAGCCCCCCCCCCCCCTGGAAGTTTGGTTCACCGTGTTATCTAAAGTCTTAATGTAAAGTTTCTATTTCTTTTTCCGACGGGTGAACGATTGAAAAGCCTTTCCTTCGGGGAGCCCGGTGAGATTTGCCATTTTTCCTCTCCGGCCCTGGCTGGTTTCAGTGCCCGGCGGTCCTCGCCCAGGGAGTGCAAACACGGGTTCTTTCCCTCCCGACTTGGGACAAGGGCTTCCTCTAGGAGGGCTCTGCCACGAACTGCTCTAGCAAACTGTGTCATTGGGTCTTTTGGTGTTGTAGCAGTTTTGAAAGGATGTAATTAACGTGGCTGTAATGTAGTTGCAAAAAGGAAAAAAAAAATCAGCATTCCCTATGGAAGCCATTATCCTTGAGAATATTTAGGGAAAAAAGAAAAACCTTTCTTGATATTATGGATCGACCCCTCGCGCAAATCGGTCGTAATTTTTGGAAAAGATATATTTTACTTATTTCTGTAGGTGGATTCGATTATTGTATTACTTTATTCGAAAAGATCTAACGGAATTTTTGTCCCTGATTTGCAACTCTCTTGAATTTGTTTCAGAGTTGTACACATCTTGTGGTGGGGTGGAGTGTTGGTTTGGGAATGAAAAGATCCAGGGAGTCTAGGAAGGAAGGCGACGATTGTGTGCGGCTTTACTAGACGGGTATGGGAAATTGTTTCGGAGTATTTCTTTATTCTGGTTTTTTGTCCTTTTTAAATATAGTTTGCCCTTTTCCCCTCCAGTTTCTAATTATCAGTGAGAGAGAGCTCATTTGGTTAGGATCTGGATTTGTTCTGTGCCTGCTTCACCTACTCAGTTCTCTACAGATAAAAGTACCCTCCACACACCTCCCCCCCCCCACTACTGCCATCAAGGGGAGGCTGGATTATTGTAATCCTGTGGGGAAGAAACAGTGGTTGTGTGGCCCATCCACAAGGAACTGAAACCTAGGCCTCGGACAGTTGTAATGTGATTAACGTTGGTCATGGCAGGGGAATACTTGCCCCAGAGCAGAGGGGTCCTAAACTGATGAAGAGGAACCAGATTTGTCAGAGAGCCTTTAACTTACACATATCTTAAATCCTTCTTCTGTGGAAAGAAAGCTTGAGTTTGAGGGTGAGTTCTCATCTCTGCTCCTATCATCATTTTTTAGTGTTGTAACCTGGTTCCTAAGGAGAAAGAGGAAGGCAGCCCTGGAGTGGTTTCTTCACAGTAATTTCAACAGAAGAGTGAGAGATGGAACCCGAAGAAGAAAGGATTCGTTACAGCCAGAGATTGGTTGGTATTTTATTCTCTCTCTCTCCCTCTCTCTCTTTTTTTTTTTCAATTTTGAAGTACAATAACTGTTTTGTTTCCGTTTGTGAACCTACTGTGATTAAAACTTTTCAGGTGGCTTTTTTGTATACCAGAGGAGAGACAGTGTATTAATATCTCATTCGGTTTTTAGGCCAAGCAGTTAGAGCCTTAATATTCATCCTGTTTGGAAATGGACTTACATGTAGCCTTAACTTCTGTAGAAACTGTTGTAAATCAAAGGATTTTGTGGATTACATTGTGACAGGGATTACTAATTTTGCAATATGACGCCATAATAAATCTGATTAAGTTAGATTAGGGGCAAAACTGAGGAAGGATAGTTCTGTATCATTTTTATAGATTATGGTGTGTCAGGATTTGTGGCTTTGAGTTGGGGAGAACTGTAGTAGATGTTTGTTTTCATTTTTAACACAAGTAACACTGATAGTTTTAGAGGGTTGGTGGGGATTGATTGAGAAAGGGTAGAATACCAAAAGTTCTATATTTTATACTTTGGGAAGGAAGTATGAGATACATCTTGTTGAAAGAAATCTTTACTTAGTAATGATTTGGAGGGAATTTGCTTATATGTGCATATGAATACTTGCTTCTTTAAGCCCTACTTTCCTCTCAGTGTTCCCTATTGGAATTTAAGAATTTGATTTTTGTATCCCCTAGTCAAAGAGAACTTTATTAATATTCTCACCATATATTCATTTCAGAAATTTGAATTTATGTTTTTAGAGTAAGGTATGGGGAAAGTCAAAGAATTGTCTATATTATGTGAAATTTGGTGCACTGAGAGACCTAAAAGATAACTAAAGGAATTTATGGTGGTTTTCTTTGGCTCTCCGTTTTAGACTGAGTGTGGAGGAAAACAGTGATTCTGTAATCATTTTCTGATGATCTCCACTCTTTTTGAGAAAAGGCTATTTTGTTTAAACATGACTGTTAGAAAGGTGTGGAGTGCATTGGCAAGTATATCCAGCAGGCATGTGTCCTGGCAAGCCTTATTCCAGAGATTTGCCTCGTCCCCTAAAGTATGTATTGAGAATATAGTTCTTTAACTTTCAGATATAAACTGTGTATGTCAGTAGTGAAATTTTGTGTGCTTAAGGTTTATTTTTGTTTTGACATTTCTTAAACTTTTCCTTGGGAACATAGAAGAAAAAATGCTGCCTAATTCTCTTCCCAGATGGTTATTCCCAGCTATATAGGGGATCATTTTTATCATGTCAGGCTTGTAGAATTGTTGAGGTGTAACGTTAATACTTGAGGTAACTTCGGATCCAGTCTTTCAAAGGAAGAGCCTTTCATTCAGCCAGAAAAATTTCAGATTTTTTTTAAACAAAATAGGGAGGTAGTGGTAGAGATCCAGGGAATGTGACTTTTGTCCTGGTAAGATTTTTTTTTAATTGTGAAGTGATTGCTACCTGTTGCATACATTAACCCTTTCCATATCTAGCATATTTTTCTTTTGGTTCATGTGTTGTATGAGAGGGTAACATCAGATATTTGGGGGGATCTTGGAATTTTGGGTAATAATTCTGAAGTTTAGGGTGACCAGTGTCTGTTTTTCTTTTTTTTTTTTTTTTAATATTTTATTTATTTGAGAGAGAGAGCATGAAAGGGGAGGAGGTCAGAGGGAGAAGCAGACTCCCCGTGGAGGTGGGAGCCCGATGTGGGACTTGATCTGGGGCTCCAGGATCATGACCTGAGTTGAAGGCAGTGGCTTAATCAGCTGAGCCACCAAGGCACCCCTGGTGTCTGTTTTTCTAAGATTACATGACAAATTTATATTTGAAGTGTAAATTCCTTCTCTAACGTAACTTTTGATATGAGAGCGTATTGGCAGGTTATTTGAGTGACAAGTTTGCCTACCAGACTTTTAATGTCTGTCTCTGTGGCAAGTCCTCATATTACATTGGTTATATATTAGATCTCATTTGAGGAATTTTAAGACTACCATAATGGCCAATTTTTATAGTAGTTAGCTGTTTTTTAACACTGAGTCTGTCTTTAAAGTAGGTCAAAGTATAGAACTTACTTTTGTTTTGCAGTTATTGGCCAAAAAACAAAGTGTGAAAGAGATAAACAGGTTTATTTACTTAGTGATTAAAATTTGTGTGATCTCATACAAATATATATTTGTCAAATTGAATTGAATCACTTAGTGCATTGATTTTAGTGTTACTAAATGTTACTTCCATGTTGTTTTAGGGGACAAAACCTAAATGGTCATCCTTTGTAATATACCTCCAAAATAGCCTCTTGAGAGAGAAAACAG
Organism: Spilogale gracilis; assembly: GCA_004023965.1. Taxonomy (NCBI): domain Eukaryota; kingdom Metazoa; phylum Chordata; class Mammalia; order Carnivora; family Mephitidae; genus Spilogale; species Spilogale gracilis. The sequence goes on along the minus strand of PITA01029090.1, from coordinate 13,798 downwards.
TATTAGTATTAAAAGTCTGAGTCCAGACTCATTTCGGAATGACTTTTTTGTATTCAGGACCTTTTACCTATCTTTAATGAAAAAAAAAAGTTGTATTCTTACTAATAAGAATGCTATTAAAAATTGAGAAGTCATTTTAATGGTTTTTTCTGAGATAGCTATTTCAAGTGCATAGGCTGAATTTGGTAAATTTTGATATGTTTATATCAGCTTTGTGACAAGTCATTTCTTAAAGTCAGAAATAGCTAGTTTAAAAAAAATGGCTTGCCTCTTGCCAAACTTCACTATTACATATAGTGAAGGTGGTGTATATGTATAGATTTGGGGCATAAGCTCTACTTTCTGAAACTAGAATGCTTGCTTTATAGTGTGGGAAATGAATGATTGACTATTAAGCAAGACACAGTTTTATTTTGTTTTTTAATGAGAAGATTAGTCGTTTTGTGTATAGATTCTTAGAACAAAGCCAGACAGCTCTCTAAGGCAAGTTGATGTACCTGGAAAGGGTATTCAAGTGAGAGGCATAGAAGCTTCAGCTTTGGTGATGGGTGAATGTTTGGTTTTTCTGAGGTAAAGATTATTTATTTCTGTATTTCTAGTAAATTTAGATGGAGGACTTTATTGAGAAATATTGACAAGTACTAAAGATGGAGCAACTTTTTTTTTTTCATTTGATTTCAGCAGCCAAAGTGTTGGAGTAGTTTTAGCTGTTTGTTTCTGACCATGTATCTTTGAATATTGATTTGTAGGGAATATTCAGCATAATATTTTACAGTTACTTTATCTGAAATGTTAGTTAGATCCTTAGCAATTATAATTGATGATCTTTTAGGTTTTTGAAATCATACCAATTCTGAGCAATCCTATTGCATAGAAAGTCCAGGGCAAAATAGCATGCATCTAAATGCTCATATAACTATTTCTATGCTATGTAGTATAGTTTTAACTTGGGACTTTTAAAATTTTTATTGGAAAAGATGACCCATGTTTTTTGTTTTAATACACTGGACTATGTGCCCTCAACTTGTATAACATATTGTACGTATCATTAAATTTAGTATGGAAAAAATTGATTGGCTTCTGCCAAAGGCAGTTGTAGAAACAAATGGATACCTGAATCAGTGTAAAAGAAAGTGAAGACAGTATACTTCAGGATAAGAGGAATTATGTAACCTGAGTGTTATCTGAAGGAGATGTTGATTTTCTTGAGAATTCGTTTGTCAGTCTTGATGAGATTAAGAGATTTTCTAAAGGATGCTGTTAATACTATTAGATGTTCAATGTTTATTTCTTAGGTACGTTTTTTAAAGTAGCTAAATCATTTATCTTTTGTAAGAAACGGGGGGCACTGAAGCCCTAATGATAATTCTCATCATTCTTTGGGTTACCCTTAAAAATTGTCTTCCCAGATTCAGCAACAATTATTAGACTATGCCTTTTACAAGCAGTCCCACTTTGAATGACCCCACACTCAGTAAGGTCTTTCTGACCAGAAGTGGACTAGGTTAAATAAAATCCTAGTTTTAAGCCATATTTTCCCTATCATGAAGGTGTCATCTTGTTAACAACTGGAAAAAAATTAATAGGTCTAAATGATGGTCTAAATTGTTGAATTTGCTTATTTATAATTATTTAATTAGACTTAACCTTCAGTCTGTGATGGTGTAGGAGTACATTGTTTTAAGTGTTGCAGCCTCCTTCCTGAAGATGGAGGAAAAACTTGTTGCCCATTTTTGGGTGATTCAAAATGCAGATAATGAGGGAGCTAATTCTTTATTCTTATGCATCAAACTTCCACAGTAAGCTACATTTTGAGGACCCATAATGAAGACTGTGTTTAAGCCCTATCACTTTCTCTTGTTTATTTTGCTGAGCACAAATCATCATACTTGTTTGTTTTGTTTATGCATATCTCTCCATTGGAGTGTAAGCTCCTTGAGAGTTGGGGTTTTGTGGTATATATGGATGCTTCAAATAGTGCCGGACACATAGGAAGTGCTCAATAAGTAGCTTCCAAAAAAGAGAAAGTACTCCATCTACAACACAGAAAGTGTTTGATAAGTATCTGTTGATACTGTTGAAAGCCCTGATAAATACTTCTCTTTACTACCAGTTTTCTTGAGGCCCAGCAATAAGTCACTGAAATGAAGGAGAGTTTGGTGTGTAGGGATGAGCAGATTATCTGGATATTAGGTCTTGCAGTGTGCATAGAACCAGAAGCTTTAAGCTATGACAGAAAATATTTATACTTAACACACATGCCAGATGAACACACTTACAGTATTTGGGCCATTAGAACAAATGAAAAAAATGTCTGGTTAACTTTAAAAGCTCAATTTGAATTTTAAGTTCTTCCTTTAATCTTTGTAAATCTTCTGTTTCAAGGTTTTTGCTGGGTTTTAGACCACCTTAAAGTTGTGAAGTTGCAAGTGATAATGTTTATGTTTTTCTCAAGTCTTAGTTTTGGCCATTAAAAAGCCAAAGAATTGATATATTTACTGTTTTACATGCAGAGAAACATGCTATTATTTTATGTCCTTTTTTAAAATTTTTTATTTATTTATTTGAGGACCACAAGTAGGCAGAGAGGCGGAAACAGGCTCCCTGCTGAGCAGAGAGCCCCACGGGCCTGGATGCAAGGATCCTGAGATCATGACCTGAGCCGAAGGCAGAGGCTTTAACCCACTGAGCCACCCAGGCACCCTATTTTATGTCCTTTAAACTTTTTCTTCTTGGGGTGCCTGGGTGGCTCAGTTGGTTAAACAGCTGACTCTTGGCTTTAGCCCAGGCTTAGGTCATGATCTCCAGATTGTGAGATTGAACCCTTATCAGGCTCCACATTCAGCAAGGAGTCAGCTTGCTGATGGGGAGAGTCCTGCTCCCTCCCCATCTGCCTCCCCCTACCTCTAAAATAAATAAAATATTAAAAAAATTTTTTTTTCTTCTTGGTAAATGGACATCCTTGACTAGGTTTCATTAATTTGCTTTGTGTAATCTCATTTTTGGAATAATACTACATTGTCATATTCTGGTTTTACATCAGCAAATTCAGTATTTACGTGCTGAGTACTAGGCTAGTTTCTCTCATACACAGTACCTTCTTTAATCTTCAAAACTGGCCTATAAGGTAGATAATATAGTTCTGAACTTCATTTTTTTTTTTTATTATGGGGATGGAGTTTTAGTCTGTGCCTTGCCTAAGAACACACAGTTGGTGAGGGGTGGAACCAGACCTGAACCCCATGTTTCTTGTGTTATTTCATACAGAAAACAAATGATACCTATTCCTGTTGTAGGAAGTTGCAGACTGAGTGCTTCTCTTTTTTTGAGGCTACTTTTAAAATTTCTTCCTTTACAGATGTCTGCTTAACATCCTAAATGAGATACCTACAAATATTTGACAGTGTTCATCATGCTTACAAAATGGTGGCACATCCTTTTTGTGAACTTTGAACTTATTGCACTTGATTGATTAAAACAGTATTTGTGCTGTGTTTGTATATGTCAGGCTTTTTATTTATGCATGTCACTCATATCATTGTTTTCTATTTTAAATTTTAGGTTCTTGGGGGTTTTCTGTATCTGTGATTACTTGGTAAAAACTTAAGCCATAAAGATAAAAGGCAACCAATAGCGACCAAGCGAGTGTTTTTGGCAAATAACGGTGGTGAAGGCCTCCTTCAGGTAGATAGAGAGGAGGAGGGAGAGGGTGGCCTTGCAGGAGGTAAAGACAGCATGAGCTTTGCTGTGGAATGGGAAGCTTATAAGGCCTAGTCTGAAGACATTCATTAGATTCATAGGACTAAAGTAGAAGATTTGTTTTGGGAGGCACTGTTGATAATATTGAGAACACATTTTAAACAGTTATGAAGGTCATGTATGGAAAATATAGAGTTACTGGAAGTTGTGGTTTATTTTTAATGAAATAGTACTTTGATCAGAGTGGTGTTTTAGGAGTAATATCTTTGCAGTTTCAGGTCAGGGATGTGTCCAGAAGAATGTTGAAATAAGTTATCTCTTAAGATATTAGGTACCTGATCTCTAGGGCAGTGGTTCTTGAAGTGTGGGTTCCCTCAGCAGCAGCAGCATTTTCTGGATGTCTGGGAACATGTTAGAAATGCACATTTAGGGTGCCTGGGTGGCTCAGTGGGTTAAAGCCTCTGCCTTCGGCTCAGATCATGGTCTTAGGGTCCTGGGATCGAGGCCTGCATCAGGCTCTCTACTCAGCGGGGAGCCTGCTTCCTACTCTCTCTCTGCCTGCCTCTCTGCCTACTTGTGATCCCTCTCTGTCGAATGAATGAATGAATAAATAAATAAATAAAAAGAAATGCACATTTAGGGGGCCCTACCCTGTAATTTACTGAATCAGAAACTCTGGAATTGGGGCCCAGTAATCTAGGTTTTAACAAGCCAGGTGATTCTAGTACCTGGAGAAGTTTGAGAGCCACTGTTCTGGGATATAGTTAGTAGAAACGGAAAAGAGGAGAAAGTGAAGGACTGACAAAATGTGGTGACTGATGGATGGCAGTATGTTATGGAAAAGAGTGCTTGATTGAGGATCGTGAGTGCTGCGCCCTGGTATCAACTTGATCACCAACTTTTTTTTTTTTTTTTTAAGATTTTTTATTTTATTTATTTGACAGAAGCACAGCTAGAGAGGGAATACAAGCAGGGGGAGTGAGAGAGGGAGAAGCAGGCTTCCCGCCGAGCAGGGAGCCCGATGTGGGGCTTGATCCTGGGTCTCCAGGATCATGACCTGAGCTGAAGGCAGTCGCTTAACCAACTGAGCCACCCAGGGACCCCATATCACCAACTGTTTTGAATAAGAGAACTGACTTGTCATAGAAGGAATTGTACTTAGTGATTTCTGAGGATTTTGGAGACAAATGAAGAATTACGATGGACTCTGGGATTAAATCTGTGTTATCAGCAAGATCAGGAGGGAGTTTTGAAAGGGAGAGGACATTGGATGGAGGTTTTAGAAAAGTGGAACAGGTGACTTAAACCGGGGGTTCTCAACTGGGTGTGATTTTTGACCCCTTGGGATATTTGGCAGTATATGGCGACTTTTTTTTTTGGAGACATTTTTAATTGTTAGACTAGGGGAGTACTACTGGTATTCTAATGAGTAGAGACAAAGGATGCTTCTACAATATCCTAAATGTGCAGGTCAACCCCCCACAGCAGAGGGTTATAGGGTTCAAAATGTCAGCAGTGTGAGATTGAAAATCCCTATTTAAAGAGAAATACCCAATAGATAAGTTCTATATATGTTTCCATCCTGATTTTCTGCTGTTAGAGTGTTAAGTCTAACATGAAACATTTCAAAAGCATTTTCAGATTCCCTTTTGCAGGGCTTTGCCCAAAGTAAGCAAAAAGGGTTTTGTTGTTGCTGTCAGATTTTCACAAAATTAAATGGTTATGAAAAATTGGCCATTGTACAGATTTATTACTCCTTTTAACTTATTCTAAAGCAACTTACTTGGATAACCAAAGTAAGTATTCATTGTACTGAGATCAATAATTAAGTTACAACAAGAAATTTCCTTTGATACTCTCTCTGAAGGATAGAAAAATGAGTTAAAAGTTGTGGTATTGATGTGAGCAAATACTGAAATATAATGAATTGCCCTGTAGCTCAATACCCTGACTGAGACCTGAGTGATGAGGAGCCATTCTTGTGACGGTTAAGGGCTTAGGGGACCAGATCTGGGTCGGCAGAGCTCTGGGTAGAGGGACCAGCTAATGCAAAGCCCTGTGGTATGAATGAGAAAATATTACAAGGTCTTAACTTTGTGTCAGACACCATGCAAAGCTCTTGGGATATAGTGATGAGCAAGACAGGCGTGGTCCCTCTGCTGTGAAGCTTCCAGTCTGGTGGGGAAGTCAGTAATTGAATACTTCTGTTAGTAATGTCAATTATAGTTATGCAAAGGACTATAAAGGGTAAATACAGGATGCAGTGAGACTATATAATAAGGTGATCTAATCTAAATTTCAAGAGTGGGAGGAGGCATCAGGGAACACTTTCTCCGAGAAAGCTTTTAAAACGGGAGACCTGAAGGGTGAGTAAGAGATAACCAGTCAAAAAGGAAGTGATTAGCATATGTAGAAACCCTGAGGTTGGAAGGAATCTGACCTGTTTGAAGAACCTATCAACCACACAAAACCAAAAAAAAAAACAAAAAACAAAAAAAAAAAACTGGTGTTAACTGCTGAGAAGTAAGTGGAGGAGTTAAAATCTTGACGAGGTAGCCCGGGGTCAGGTCAAGTAGGGCTTTATTCTGAAGACAGTTAGGAAGGCACAGGTTTAGCAGAGGAGTAAAATGCGGGAACTGCATATTCAGTTCTGCAGTATAGCTGCAGTATAAAGAAAGGATCAGGGAGGGAGTGAGAATGGATTTGGTGATGCCCATTAAGAGGCTACTGCAGTGGTTTAGGTAAGAAACGATGGAAGTATGGTTGAGAATACAGATAGTGGAGTTAGGGAGGTTTTGAGAAATACTTAGAAAATAAAATCATAGGGCTTTGGTTCCTTGGATGTGTGGGAGGGTGACTTTAAGGGTTAAGTGTAAGCAGGACTCTCAAGGTTTTCTCATGCAAATGGCTTGTGGTAGTAGTCCTTTTATTGAGATAGGGCACACTGAAGGAAGGGCAGGTCTGGAGATTGGGGGGGGATGAGCGTAAAGTCAGTTTTGAGGAAGTTTAGACAGATTGAATGTGAGTAACCTGTGAAACATCTGGTAGAGCTGTTGAGTAGGTAACGGACTGTGATTCTGGACCACAGGAAGGGCTTTTTGGCATATAACTAGTGTCCCGTTGGCATATGTCTGACAACTGAAGTTGGGTAGACATGGAGTAGCTTACAAAGGGAGTGAAGGGGGGGCCAGAGATGTATGAGGAAAATCAAGAGAGTAGTGATGTGTTAGAAGCCAAGGGACTGTGGTGCTTACTGTTTATTAAGCACTATGTTAAGTGTTAGTGTGTTTTTATTCATTTAATGCTTGTAACTATGAAGTAGATGCTTTTATTATCTCAGTTTTATAGATCAGGAAAATGACAGAAGAAAGGGCTATGTAATTTGTCCAAGACTACGAGATAATAACTGGGGAGGTTATAGGTTTTTGAACCCAAGTTTGTCTGGGTCCAGTTTGTATTCTTTTTTTTTTTTTTTTTTTTTAATTTTTTTAAAGATTTTATTTATTTGACAGAACACAGCGAGAGAGGGAACACAAGCAGGGGGAGTGAGAGAGGGAGAAGCAGGCTTCCCGCCGAGCAGGGAGCCCGATATGGGGCCCGATTCCGGGATCATGACCTGAGCTGAAGGCAGTCGCTTAACCAACTGAGCCACCCAGGCGCCCCTCCAGTTTGTATTCTTAAACAATATTTCATACTGATGGTGAAAAGAGGAGGGGAGTAGTCAGCTGAGGTGGATGCCACCCAAAGGCTGAGTATATTGAATATGGAGATTTTCATTGGATTTGGCAACATGGAGGTTAATGGTGATTTTAAACAGGAGTTTCGGGGCACCTGAGTGGCTCAGTTGGTTAAGCGACTGCCTTCCGCTCAGGTCATGATCCCGTAGATCTGGGATCGAGTCCCACACCGGGCTCCCTGCTCGGCAGAAAGCCTGCTTCTCCCTCTCTCACTCCCCCTGCTTGTGTTCCCTCTCTCGCTGTGTTCTCTCTGTCAAATAAATAAAATCTTAAAAAAAAAATAAACAGGAGTTTTAGTGGCATTTGGAGCAGAAGACATTCTTCAAAATAAGTGTGGGATTAAACAGAGACAGTGAATGAAGTTTAGAGAAGTTTGGCTGTGAAGAGAAAAGGAAAACAGGTCATAGCTTTAAGTTAAAGTGTAGGATCCAAAGAAGTTTCTCTCAGGTTTTTGTTACTTTTTTTTTTTTTTTTAAGATTTTATTTGACAGAAACACAGCCAGAGAGGGAACATAAGCAGCGGGAGTGAGAGAGGGAGAAGCAGGCCTCCCACTGAGCAGGCAGCTGGATGCGGGGCTCCATCCTGGGGCTCAATCCCGGGGCCTGACCCCAGGATCCGACCCGAGCTGAAGGCAGAGGATTAACCACTGAGCCACCCAGGCGACCCATGTTTTGTTTTAAAATGTAAGAGAACACTGCATTTTTTGTTAATGGTGTAATTATCTTTTATTCCTTCTTCTTTTAGCCTTCATATTTCATCAATAGCTAAGATCTGATGGATTACTCATATTCATCTTGATGTAGTTCTCACTACTACTCCAAATATTTGGACTCTTAGTCTAGACTATTGTAATAGCCTCTTCCTTGGCCTTTTTGGATGGAGGGGTATTTTTACTATTATTTCTTAATATTGTGCTTCCAAGGTTCTGATTGTGAAGTCCTATCCTCTGTATTATTCCTACTGTGTAAAGTCAGTGGTGGTGAGGGATGGACACTGAACTTATTTCGTGATACCCGGCTTTGAATTTCAGGTTATTAAACTTAACCTTGATTAACTTAAATTGTTTTAAACTTTATTTTTAAATTTTTTATTAAGTAAACTCTGCCCCTGACATGGGGCTCGAAGTTAAAAACCCTGAAATCAAGAGTCTCATGTTCTGCTGACTGAGCCATCCAGGCACCCCTATGAACTTTAACTTTTCATGTGTGGATTAGTGAAAATAAAACTTACTTTTTGGAAATTGCTTTTTTGTTTTTATTTTTTTTAGGTTTTATTTCTCTGTCAGAGAAAGAGAGAGAGAGAACACAAGTAGGGGAAATGGCAGGCAGAGGGAGAAGCAGGTTTCCCGATGAGCAAGGAGCCCAATGCCAGACTCTATCCCAGGACCCTTGGATCATGACTTGAGCTAAAGACATGCTGAGCCACCCAGGCATCCCTGGAAATTGTTTATAAGTGCTTAGTTAACTTGAAGGGTTTTGCCATTGTAGGCACAAACTCCTTAGCCTGATGTTTAGGCTCCAGTTGACTACTACAGTCTTAGTAACTACTCTTAATTCGTGTATGTTCCAGTCAAACCAAATTACCTTCCTGTTTTTTTTTTCACACACTTGTGCTATCTTGTCTCCTTGTTCCTACCATTACCTGACGGGGGAGATCACAAGTAGGCAGAGAGAGAGGAGGAGGAAGCAGGCTCCTCACTGAGCAAAGAGCCCAATGTGGGCCTTGATCCCAGGTCCCTGAGATATGACCTGAGCCAAAGGCAGAGGCTTTAACCCACTGAGCCACCCAGGCGCCCAATATAGTTTTCATCTTTAAAGCTTGTTTGTAATACTGTTTCCTTAGTCCTGTGTATTGAAGGCAACCTTTTCTAAATCCTCATATTTTTTTCTTCCTATGTTTTATGGTATCTAACTAGATACAAGATAGGAAGTTTAATTATGTCTTTATTATATGTTCCACGAGGACAAGGCATAACTTCCCTGGCACACACATAGTATAATACCATTTGTATCATTGAGACTCACATTGTTGGTTGGTTAACTTTTCATGAAGACAAAGTATAATGTGATAAAATTAATCTCCATTCTGTGGTTGAGTGCTGACAGTTATCAGAAAGATGGTGGTTAGAACAATCAAAGAGAAGGAGAGTCAAGGAAAAAAATTTGCTATATCTTGTTCTGGTCATTACAGAAAGGAGGAATGGGGGCACCTGGGTGGCTCAGTCATTAAGCGTCTGCCTGTGGCTCAGGACATGAATCCGGAGTCCCAGGATCGAGCCCCACATGGGGCTTTCTGCTCGGAGGGAAGCCTGTTTCTCCCTCTCTCACTCCCCCTGCTTGTGTTCTCTCTCTAGCTGTGTTTCTCTCTGCCCAAATAAATAAATAAAATCTTTTAAAAAAGAGAGAGAGAAAGAAGGAATGGACTACTCATTTCTTGAGACCATCTAGTTACCCTTGCTTTATACTGTGTTCACTGGGTCACCAAAATTAGTTTGGTCCCCCTGTTTCTTGATATTGGGAAATGGGTTTCCTGGATAATAGGAATGAGTATTTATAGTCTGGGCTAGGCATTGTGAAGAAATTAATTGGCAGTCCTTTTGTCATGCACAGTTGAGTAGTAGCCTACCAAGATCCCTCCTTTGAACCTTAAAAGGACACAAAATGTCCACTTAACAGTAATGTATCTCTACAAACACTTTTCATGTGCAAAGGTTTGAACATGGTGTATAGAATGCTAAGGTACCATTCTCCAGACCCTTTTTTTTCTTTTTTTCTTTTATTTATTTATTTATTATTTTTTTTTTTTAAGATTTTATTTATTTATTTGACAGAAACACAGCTAGAGAGGGAACACAAGCAGGGGGAGTGAGAGAGGGAGAAGCAGGCTTCCCGTGGGGCAGGGAGCCTGATGTGGGGCTTGATCCCGGGTCTCCAGGATCACGACCTGAGCCGAAGGCAGTCGCTTAACCAACTGAGCCACCCAGGCGCCCCTTTTTTTCTTTTTTTAAAGATTTTATTCATTTATTTGACAGAGAGAAATACAGCTAGAGAGGGAACATAAGCAGGGGGAGTAAGAGAGGGAGAAGCAGGCTTCCTGCCAAGCAGGGAGCCCGATGTGGGGCTCAATCGTGGGTCTCCAGGATCATGACCTGAGCCGAAGGCAGTCGCTTAACCAACTGAGCCACCCAGGTACCCCTCCAGACTCTTTTCTTAGGGAAGCATTTCTTTGACTAGATCTTCTAGTTACAAATTCTCCTAGTATAGTATAAAATATCTCTTATGCATAACACCTATCAAATTGCAACTTTATATTTTATTTACTTCAATTATTGTTTGATTGTCTGTTTCTCCCTCAGATTGTAAGCATCATTAAAGGCTGCTATGATGCCTTTTCTCACTGTTTTATCCCCCCACTTGGTACAGTGTCTGGTCCGCAGTAGGTGCTTAGATGTTTTTTTTTTTTCTGTGCATGTGCATCTCTAAAATGTTCTTCCTCCAGCCCCTTTCTGTCCTCTTCTTCTTCTTCTTTTTTAAAGATTTTATTTATTTATTTGACACACACACACACACACACACACACATACACATCACAGGTAAGCAGAGAGGCAGGCAGAGAGAGAGGGGGGAAGCTGACTCTCTGCTGAACAGAGAGCTTCATGTGGGGCTCAGTCCCAGGACTCTGAGATCATGACCTGAGCTGAAGGCGGAGGCTTAACCCTCTAAGCCGCCCAGGCGCCCCCCATTCTGTCTTCTTGGTAAGCTCCTAATTATTCTCCAAAGCCTGCAGATACTTTTCTCTTGAGTTTTCCTCAGTGAAATTCCTGAGGCAGTTCATATGCATTTCTGTTGTGGGACCAGTCACTTTGTGTTTGTAAGTATTCTTTTCTTTTTAAAGATTTTATTTATCATTTATTTGACAGAAAGAAAGCGCAAGTGAGGGGAGTGGCAGGCAGAGGGAGAGGGGAGAAGCAGGCTTCCTGAGGAGCAGGGAGCCTGATGTGGGTGTTGATACCAGGACCCTGGGATCATGACCTGAGCGGAAGGCAGATGCTTAACCGACTGAGCCACCCAGGCACCCTTGACCATGAGTCTGTTTTCATCCAGCTAGAGTAGACTGCTTTAAGGCAAGGATCATGTCATAATTTAAGTGCTCAGAAAAATGTCTACTGAATTCAACAAAATGTGTTGTACACTTCTAAAAATACATAAATCTGTTTAACATAATAACCCTAAAAGCAGAAAGAACCTTAGATTAGTAATCAGGAAAACTATGATCCAAGCTTTATTTTATTCATCTGCAAGGTCTTTCTTAGTTTTGATAGCTTAAGTTGTTTGCAAAGTGTGCTCCTGACCACATTATATGGGAGCTTGTTAGAAATGCAGATAATTATACCCCAAACTTACTGAATCAGAAACTCTGGGAGTGCCTGAGTTCAACAAGCCCACTAGGTGATTCTGGTAGATGGTAAAGTTTGAGAACCACTGGAATTATTTTAGCAGTTTGTCTGTTTCCTGTGTGTGCAGAGAATTATAGTTAAGTACCTTAATATAAACTTATGAGCTTAAAGTTATTTTTAAAGCTTTCTTCCTATGTTTCCAACTAGTTGAATTTGTGGACGTTTTTTATATAGATCATAGCTGTATAGCTAGAGTGTGAATCAGGCAGTTCAGAAGTACTTGAAGACTGCTGCTTACAAACTATGTGCATGTGTATTTATATCTGTATGAATGCACCCCCCCCCCCACATACACACATGTGCTTTTCTCTATCAGTGGAAACTTCTGTATGATGAGTGATTAAAGAAGGAAGGGAAGGATAAAGTACAGGCCTTTACAAGGGAGACTTGAATGAGTGCTGTGGCAGAATAAGACATATCAAAAAGTAGAGGTTGCTTTTTTGCAGTAGCAGTTATATATACTTACTCACTTCCTATACCAAGGAACTTATTTAAGATTTTATTTGACAGAGAGAAACATAGCCAGAGAGGGAACACAAGCAAGGGGAGTGAGAGAGGGAGAAGCAGGCTTCCCGCGGAACAGGGAGCCCGATGTGGGACTCGATCCTGGGTCTCCAGGATCATGACCTGAGCTGAAGGCAGTCGCTTAACCAACTGAGCCACCCAGGTGCCCTGGAACTTATTTAGTTTTGTTTCTTTTAATTCTAGTATAGTTAACGTATAGTATTAGATGAGTTTCAGGTATACAATATAGTGATTACCAAGGAGATTTCTTTCGTTCTTTTTCTTTTTCTTTTTTTTTTTTTTTTTTTTTTTTTTTTTTTTTTTTTTTTTTTTAAGATTTTATTTATTGGGCGCCTGGGTGGCTCAGAGGGTTAAAGCGTCTGCCTTCTGCCCAGGTCATAATCTCAGGGTCCTGGGATGGAGGCCGGCATCCGGCTCTCTGCTCAGCAGGGAACCTGCTTCCTCCTCTCTACCTGCTTCTCTGCCTACTTGTGATCTTTCTCTGTCAAATAAATAAAATCTTTTTTAAAAAAAGAAGATATTTTTTTGATAGAGAAAAACATAGCTAGAGAGGTAATACAAGCAAGAGTGAAAGAGGGAGAAGCAGGCTTCCCGCAGAGCAGGGAGCCTGATGTGGGGCTTGATCCCGGGAGTCCGGCATCATGACCTGAGTGGAAGGCAGATGCTTAATGACTGAGCCACCCAGGTGCCCCACCAAGGAGATTTCTTAGCAATAAATGTTGCCTCCGTGATACCTGCGAGAGGTTGTTGTGGACTGGAAAGTGCTGATTGTTGGTATTCGTTGACTTCCTGCAGTGGGAGTTGCACACTTTACTGATAGAAACCATATAATAGCTTATCTCAGATGTATATTTTGTGCTTGGCACCATGCTGAGGGCTTTATAGGTGGCCCATTTCCACCGTTGTTATTTTGGCTTAATACCTTGAGTTTAGAAATTTACTCTGGCGGGTGATGCCTTGGTGGCTCAGTGGGTTAAAGCCTCTACCTTCCGCTCAGGTCATGATCCCAGGGTCTTGGGATTGGGGCCTGTGTCGGGCTCTCGGCTCAGCAGCGAGCCTGTTTCCTCTGCTCTCTCTGTCTGCCTCTCTGCCTACTTGTGATCTCTCTCTCTGTGTCAAATAAATAAATAAAAATCTTAAAAAAGAAAAAGAAATTTACTCTGGGGGCGCCTAGGTGGCTCAGTTGTTTAGCATCTGCCTTCAGCTTGGGTCATGGTCCCGGAGTCCTGGGTTTGAGCCCCACATCAGGCTCCCTGCTTGGCGGGAAGCTTGCTTCTCTCTCTCTCTTTCTCTCTCTCTCTCTCACTCCCCCTGTTTGTGTTCCCTCTCTAGCTGTGTTTCTGTCAAATAAATAAATAAAATCTTAAAAAAAAAAAGAAA
>PITA01029089.1:0-18437 GCA_004023965.1 Spilogale gracilis | reverse complement strand
GTTTGACTTACTCTGGATACACACCAAACATTTTCTTAACTCATACAGAGAAAATGGATAAAATTAAAGATTTTCATTTTGTTTTTAATTTCTGTTTACAATTTAAAATATGACTTATAATTTGTCTTGTGTACCCTCCCTCAACATATATCTAGTGTAAACTTATCACAGATAAATGAATGGTTCACTAAAAAAAAAAAAAAAAGAAATGAATGGGTTATAAAAACAAGTGGGAATACCAGTATGACTTGTAATATTTGACAAATAGGAAAGGCCATGCTTATTTCTTCTACACATTTTTAAAAACAATTCTAATGGGAGAAATGATCTGAAAATTTTAAAGGTAGGTAAATTTATAATACGTTGTGAAAAAAAAATTGTCTTAAAGAATCGAGCATTGGAAGTCACAAATCACTTCAGGCAAGGACTCTCAAATACATGATTGCAAAGGATTACATAATAACTATGAATGATTGTGCCACCTAAATACCAATAGAATTAAATTAAATTCTATTTCTGTGATAGTTATGAGACAAATATATTTTAGTGATCTGTAAGATGCTCATAATGTTTTCTTGAGCAATAGTTTTTTCAGAGCTGTAATCACATCCTTGTTCCTAAGGCTGTATATCATGGGGTTGAACATCGGAGTCACAATAGTGTAGAAAACAGAGAGCAGTTTGTCAGTTCTCCCAGAATGATTGGAATTGGGCCTTAAGTAGGTGATGGTGGCCGATCTGAAGAATAAAAGCACAACAATGAGGTGGGAAGAACAGGTGGAGAAGGCTTTAGATCGGCCCCTGGCTGAGGGAAACTTCAGGATGGTGGAAATGATTTTCACATACGAGCCAAGTATAAGTGGAAAAGGAATCATGGCCAATAATAGAACAATCACGTAGACACTCATTTCATTAAGTAAAGTGTCGCCACAGGCCAGCTTGATCAATGGGGGTATGTCACAGAAGAAGTGGTTGATTTGGTTAGAATTACAGAACTGGAGAGAGAAAATCTGACATGTCTGTCCTATCTGGATGGGAACTCCACCAATCCAGGAGCCAACAGCCAGCTGGAGGCACATCCTGTGGTTCATGACTAGAGGGTAGTGCAGAGGGTGACAGATGGCCATGTAGCGGTCATAGGCCATCACCGCCAGGAGGAAGCATTCAGTGGATCCGAACATAAGGAAGAAGCACATCTGAGCCGCACAGCCCAGCAGAGAAATCCTTCTGTCCTGAGTCCAAAGGTTCACCAGAATCCTGGGCAGGGTGACCGACACGTAACAGATTTCCAAGGAGGAAAAATGTGCAAGAAAGAAATACATGGGTGTCTGCAGAACAGAGTCCACCCTCGTAATTAGTATGATAAGACCATTCCCTGTTAAGATGAATACGTAGATGAGAAAGAAAATCCCAAATAGAAGTCCCTGGAAGTTTGGAAGGTCAGAAAATCCCAGGAGGACAAATTCCACGACAGAAGATAAGTTGCCTTCTCCTGTTTGGTGTCTCGGTGGCATCTGTGAAAATAAAGAATTTGACATATGAAGTCACTTTATCTTCCCGAGCTGTAGTTCCACAACTAGAAAATAAGAGCACTGCACTTTTAAAATAAACAAGTCGCTAGCAGTGAATCCCAGGGAAACATTTGCATTTGAAATTAAGCTGTGAATTTAAAAAAATGTTCTTTCTTTCACTATTGTCCATCAGAAAACATTCTTGTCAGGAATTAGGTCTGCTGGAAAATGGTACATTTTCTTTATATTGATAATGCAATGAGTAATGTTGTGCTTTGCTATCAGCTTTGATGATAAGGATGTTGAATCTCATTGGAAATACATTAATAAAAATAATAAAAATATTAATTATAGCAAGCCATTTGACAATTTTGTTTAGAATGACTCTTTTCATCAATTCTTCATCATGTTATTTCTTTTAAAATATTTCTATTTAATCACATTTGGATTTAAGCTGTTTCAATTATTTTTTGTGATATCATGTCATTATACTTTTAAGAAATGAGCTGAAGAAAGTCATTTCCTTGGGTGAACTCTGTGATTTTTTTGATCTTGTAATAGTTATTATAGCCAGTTTGTTTCAACTGAAAGAAGCCATTCAAAACTGGCTATAAATGGGGAAAGAGGTATTTATCAAATCACAACTATTGCATTTGAGGGTTAATTCCTGAGATGAAAATCAGTGTTTTTATTCAAAACTTAAGTCAACTGGGGAAATATCCAAAAGGGTTCTCTTTTTAAAATGCTCCAATCAGAAGGTGGCCCTTCCTAATCTGAACATATGTTCATTTTGCTGATTTCCATTTTATTTTACTAAAGTATTCTCTAAATTATGAAGAGGTCCCGGTTCCTTTACTAGGTTCTCCTAGATAATCCAGCTCCTCCCTGAGCTCTATTGTCTATCTAAATATATTCTCTCTTCTTAAAGAACTCCTAAAGTACATCCTCAAACCATTCTGTGATACCGAGAGAACCTTGTTGAATTCCGTAGGGTTGATTCACCTAGTACTCAAATAATGGAAAGTTCTGGTATGATGGTATCATTCCTATGGTTCTGAGTAAAGGCTATGTACGTATTCCCAGCATCTGGGGGTATATCTAAGCATGTAACCCCTAGAACAGGGATTCAATGCCATGGAAGGTGTATTCACAGACAAGGTGTTATGCAATCCTCACAGTGCTGCTGGAAGGTAACTCTGTCACCATTTTACAACTTTAAAATGTTATATGCGTCAACCAAGATTACAGCAAATAAATGACATTATTGGGTTTTGAATTCAGGCTTGTATGGCTCAAAGTGCTAACTACTTTTACTACAACAGGTAAAACCAGAAGACCATAGAATACCATATTTCTTTACCATATCCTCCCAGGCTATTTAATGGACATAATCCACTCCACATGTATTTGATTCATAAAGGGCTAACAACTCCCATTACTAACTGGCATGCACCATCCACTTCATCAGTAGTTGGGGCGTGGGACATGCTATTTTCATGCTGTGTTTGTATTCATCTTTCTCTCCGCTCCCACAGTAGTCCTGTCTTTGATCTTTAGTATTCTAACAGGTGAGCATTTTGGAAAAAGAGAACAAAGCACAATTAACAAATAATTGGAAAATAAATTGGAAACAAACAATCTACAACCTACTAAGTCACTAATTTCCTCAAATGCGGTTTGAGGCCAGTTCTGAATAAGAAGTAATGATGAGTATTTTTTTTTTAATTTCACATACACTATACACATTGAGTTGGAAATTAAAGACTTGAAATTTCAGAATCAGAATCATCAGTGACAACACAATTTTTAATTCTCTCCCTAAATACTATAAATCATAAAAGCTTTTATTTTTATAACACCACTTAGCATTTTCTCTATGGATTTGTGAGTTTTTCAGTTTATCCCAATAATGCCACTCATAAGCAGATTTACTATAATACTGGAAGATTATATTGATCAGATACAGTGTAGGGTTTATAAATGAATCTTCAACTTTTTAATAACCCAGAAGATTGGAAACGACTGAATTATAAAGATTCAGTGCAGAGATCCAACCGTCTCAGACCCTAAACCCTATTTTTATTCCACTATATATTTCAGATTCTGTTTGGCAGCTCTTATGTACATGATTTTATATTTAATATACATATAGATGCATGATTTTATACCTTTTGTGTTTTGTATAATTTTCAAAATTTTCCAGTAAAATTATAAAGCTCTGCACTGCATAGATGGTTTTACCCACATATTCCATAAGCTGTGCATGCTTTTTTATTTTCCCAAAAGATACTTAAGGAATAAATGAATCGGGTACCAGATGAATTTCAAGCAACAGGAAGGAAGGGAGAAGGAAGGCAGAGGGGAAGGGAGGGAGGAGGAAGTAGAGGATGGGAAAGTAACAAACTGAGATTTCCTCTAAATATCTTCATAACTAATATTTACCTTATGAATAGTAAAATATGGTTTCCAATGATTGTAATCCGCTAAATCCATGCCTAGCATTAGTAAAGAGATTGTATTACAAGCATAATTTCATTGCATGTATGATTCTTCATTATGCCTAGAGAGCAGGAAGGTCATGTTACTACTCCGAACTTAACACTACATTCAGTCTTTCTCTAAGGTCCTTCAGGGGCGCCTGGGTGGCTCAGTTGGTTAAGGGACTGCCTTCGGCTCAGGTCATGATCCCGGACACCCAGGATTGGGTCCCACATCAGGTTCCCTGCTCGGCAGGAACCCTGATTCTCCCTCTTTCACTCCCCTTGCTGTGTTCCCTTTCTGGCTGTTTCTCTCTGTCAAATAAATATAACCTTAAAAAAAAAAAAAAAAGTCCTTCCAGCTGAAAGGTAAACAGGGACTTCATTCTTTTGTCCATTTAGTCGATGCAACTTTGTTGCAATCAGACTTTTTCTCAGGACACAGGAAAATGTCTGTTTTATCTAGTTAATGACCTCAGAACTCTAAATCCCCTTGGATAAGGATGAAGATGCAATAGCTCAGAAAACCAATCTAAAATGCAAATAGGGCCTTTGACAAAGAAGTTTACACTTACGTTTATGGTCTCCAATGAAATTATTTCTTTCTTTGATACAGAGTGTTTTAAATGTTTTTCTCTTGAAAATGTGGTTCTAGAACATTAAATGTTCTTCTATTGGATTTAAATTTTAAACTATTTAAATATTAGAAGTTATAAATACTTAATCAATATTTTTCTTTCAAAGCAAAGAGTGCTCTTTAAAAAATATTTCTTTCTGTCTTGTGGGAATGTGTCCTCTCCCAAATCACCATTTAATTGAAATAACCCATTATATTTGCCATTCAAATATTTTGGGAAACAAAAAAAAATACCTGTGGTGTTAATATTTCTTTTCAGATATATCTTATTTTATAGTTCTTTGAAGCATTTTGTCTCTCTTGTACTTTGTTCTTTTTTTAATTTAAGCTATCTCTAGTAAATAATCACATTTTTAAAAACTAATTAGGTATTCTTTAGAGCTTTTAATGAATGTCTTTATTGGACCATGGATTCGTAGGTATTCTCTTGACCTTACAGTTTACAGGTGCTCTCCTGACCTTTCTAATCATCCCTAATTTGTGATTTATCCATAAAGCACTCACATGGAGAAATTAAAGATAGAACATAAGTTGAAGAATTTATAAAATCAGAAGTATTTGTGAATAAATATTACAACTAAGATTTCAGGGAATTGTGAATCATTATTATTATTTTTAAAGTTTTTACTTCTTTATTTGGCAGAGAGAGACACAGCAAGAGAGGGAACAGACGCCCAGGAGTGGAAGAGGGAGAAGCATGCTTCATAGCCCTATGCAGGACTGGAGCCCAAGGTCCTGAGATCATGACCTGGGCAGATGCTTAAGCATTGAGTCACCCAGGCTCCCCAGGGAATGGTGAATTATAAATAAAGCATGATAAATGGTCAAATAAACAAGGAATTTTTATTTGTTAAGGACAAAGATCACAAGTGTGACTCTTTTTTTTTTTCTTTCAAGACATGTAAAATTTCAAGCATATGTAAGATGGACAAAAAAATATACTTAACCCTTGAAACAATGAAACCATAGGCAACCTTGAGGTCCCTGGGTGGCTCAGTAGTTAAGCACCTGCCTTCAGCTCAGGTCATGATCCCAGAATCCCAGGATGGAATCCTACATAGAGCTCCCTGCTTGGCGGGAAGCCTGCTCCTCCCTCTCTCACTCCCCTTGCCTGTGTTCCTTTTCTGGCTGTGTTTCTCTCTGTCCAATGAACAAATAAAACCTTTAAAAACAAAAGCAAAAACAAAATAAAACATAGGCAACCTCCTTTCGCTAATATCACCACCACTTCCATCTCTCATCAATGTTGTGTTAATTTCTGTATAAGGGTTGATATTTTTGTAGAGGTTCAGTTCATGTGTGTGTGCGTGTGTATGTGTTGGGTTTTGCATGTATAATTTTTCAACACCATTTTTTGAAACTGGATTTATTGGTAGAATGGTTTTAAGCATTGCCAAAATCAGTTGGTTGTATTTGTGTGACATGACTATCTTAAATTCCATCAGTCTCATATCTACCTCTCCACCACCAGTATATTGTCTTCCTTACTCTAGACGATAATGTATGTAATCTGCAAACATTATATATATATATATGTTATATACAATGTATACATCTTATGTGTGTGTGTGTGTGTGTGTGTGTGTGTGTGTGTGTATATATATATATATATATATATGCATATTGAATAAATATATAGGTAGTATACCCTGTTACTAACTTCAGAGGAAGGTATTAAAGTCAAGCAAATTGAGCAGAGCTACTTACAGCCCAGACCATTCAGGACGAAGCTTTGGATGCCCCCACCAGAGAAATAATCATGACCACCTGAGGTACCTCCTGAAGGCAAAAGGAACATGGGTTGGATGTTGAAAGAAGATGGTTATAAATAGTAGACATGAATAATGATGATTTTCAGAAATAAGGACTAAAAGTATTGTGAGTCTCTTCTTTCCTCATTTTGTTATGAATGTACCAAAATATCAAGAACCACAGTTAACATCACCAAAGGACTCTGCATCTTTGCTTTGCTGGCAAAAGAGTAAGCATGTTTGGGGTTGCAGGTACAATACTTGTATCAGGATAGGTAGAATTTAGTCTTTAATTGCCTTAGTTTGGAGATTAAGTCTGACGTAAGGAAATTGGTGTGGTTTCCACGTTGGCCAGGGTTGGACTGTGATGGAGAGTTCTTTATCTCAACATGTCTAGTCTACAGTGCCCAGGTATTCAGTCAAACAATTAACCTTGGCATTGCTCTGAAGATATTTTGTAGATGTGGTTAACATCTAAATTAAAGTGATTTTGAACGCCTGGGTGGCTCAGTCAGTAAGCATCTGCCTTTGGCTCAGGTCATGGCCCTGGAGTCCCATGATGGGGTCCCACATCAGGCTCCCCACTCAGCAGGGAGTCTGCTTCTCCTTCTGACCCTCCCCCACCTCGTGCTTTCTCTCTCTCAAATAAATAAATAAAGACAAGCTTTAAAAATAACCTGATTTTAAGAAGATCGTGCTTAATAACTTGAGCCTCATCCAGTCAGTTGGAAATCCTTAAAAGCAACACTGAGGTTTCCCTGAGAGAGAAGAAATTCTTCCTCAAAACAGCTTCCTTCTGAGATTTTGAAGAGGCTAGCTTGCCCTGTACATTTTACACTTTCCAGCCCCAATTTCCTAAAATAAGGCTGTGTGTGTGTGTCTGTGTGTGTGTGTCTGTGTGTGTGTGTGTGTGTATCCATGGGTCTGTGAGGGTCAGTGCTACTCTCTGCCAATGGTATTTGGAAACAAAGAAGTGGCTCTAATCAGGTCAGGCTGGGTGAATGGAAATCTGTGTTTTTGAGCAAACATATAACCCTGCCCCTCCCCCAAGTCTGCTCTGCTCATGAATCATTGTGCAATAGCTGGTAGTTGGCAGAGAGGCTGAGTGGTAACCATAGAAACACTTACCCTGTGCACTTGCCTAGTAAAATTCTCCTCTATTAAAGTCACTCATTGATAAGCATTCAATGTAACACCTAGATCTTCACTTTTGTTTTTCTTTGCATATTCAGAGAAGTCTATTCTCATACCTCATCCTCAGATCTCCTTCTCTTCAGTTTTCAATTATGTTCCTTCCAAGTCCCTGACAATTCATGCCATCCTTTGTAATAATGTTTCTTTATTTAGGATCACAGATATGCACAAAAATATGTTTTTTAATTATTTTTTAAACTGCTGTCTTAAATATTTGTCTCTAAATGTCTAAAAGTAAAAATAGAAAAAATATAAAATTGTAGTGTTTTATAATTATCTATGTAATTATATGTAACTAATGCACACTTCTGATTTTTGTAAATTTGAGTTACAATATGGAAACCTGGGCAATTGATTTTTGACAAAAATGCAAAACACCTTTCAGTGGAAAAGAGTGTTCGTTTTAACAAGGAACAGTAAAAAAACTGAACGGAATCCATCTAAAACACCTAAACCTCAAATTCATGCTTTCTACAATAATTAACTCAGGATGGATCACAGATTTAAACATAGAATGTTGGGGTGCCTGGGTGGCTCATTGATTTTGAGTCTGCCTTCAGCTCAGGTCATGATCTCAGGGTCCTGTGATCTAGTCCTGCATTGGGCTCCCTGCCCAGTGGGGAGCCTGCTTCTCTTTCTCCCTTGTTTGTGTTGTCTCTCTTGCTCTCTCTCAAATAAATAAATAAAACCTTAAAAAATAAAATAAACATAGAATTTTAAAATATATAATAATCAGAAGAAAACATAAGAGAAAATATCTGCGACCTGGGATTGAGATCTTAAATACCTTATTTTTAAGAAGCACAATCCATTAAATAAATGTTTGTAAATTGGACTTCCCTGAAATTGACATGTTCAGAAAATTAAAACCCAACCAAAGGTGAAAATACTTGACCATCAAGCTTCCTCCAAAAAAGTATTTAGAATATACGGAGAATTTCCAAAACTCAATAAGATCAACCTAATTAAGAAATATGCAAAAACCTGAATATGTATTTTGCTAAAGGGGATAGACAGAAGTCAAATAATCATGTGAAAGATGATCATCAGGGCGCCTGGATGGCTCAGTTGCTTAAGCGACTGCCTTTGGCTCAGGGAATGATCCTGGGGTCCCAGGATCAAGCCCTGCATCTGGGTCCCTGCTCTGCTTGCTGAGAAGCCTATTTTTCCCTCTCTCACTCCCCCTGCTTATGTTTCCTCTCTAGCTGTGTTTCTCTTTGTCAAATAAATAAATAAAATCTTTAAAAAAAAGAAACATGATCGTCTTTTTAGCCATTATTAAAAATGCAAACTAAAACCACAATGAGATTATGCTATGCATATATTTTAGTAACTAAAGTTACAATAGAACAAATGACTTAAAGTTGAGGAATAAATATATAACCCTTGAAAACGAGAGCTTTTCAAAGCACAGGCCATGATGTTTCCAAAATCTGTTTTCTATCTCTCTGTTCATTAATCTTCATGGACACATAAATCTCTTGCTTCCTTTAGTTAGAGCTAATATTCCCTCCATTGTATTTTGTGAATTTGTGTCTATATGTCTTTCTTTTTAGGGGATATGATAGAAAATTTTTCTCTTATTCTATGATCATACATTGTAAGAAGTTACAAGTAACGAAGAAATATTTTCTAGCTTTTCTCCTAATTCAAGGAGGGAAGGTCTAAATGACTAAGTTTGACTTAAGGGATTTGGCCTGGAAATTACACATATTGTTTCTTCTAGTTTGCAAGTCTAAAAAGGAACAAGTGAGGGCTCCCCTTCAGCCCCTCTGCTCACTTTCTGTTGTGTGGAAGATGAGGCTACCTGGCAAAAGGGGACCTGAGGATGGCAGGTTCACACTGAAGGAGACATAGATGCCCCAACAGCCCTAGACTTCTTACCTCTGAATTCATCATGACAGAGAAATAAACTTCTCTTTGAATGTAAGACACTTTGAATGTGAGAACATATTATTTCTGATTTAACAACACTTATATATGTCAATGATCACCAAAACATGAGAGAGTAAAGAATTAGAGAAGGAGTGGCATGGCCAACTGTAGTTGTGGTTATTGTACCAAATCTTGAATAGCAGACAGAGTGGTTTAGTTCAATTAGCAAGTGGCACAGGAAAGGAGCTGCTCCCAAGGGAAAGGAGTATTTCCTTCTTAAAGAGCACTAGGTGTTATGACAGTGGGACATATTTTAGAAAGTGGTTAACCTCTGTTTCAAATAAAAGCAAAGTACCTGTCAAAAATATAGTCCTTATGCTCTCTCTTTCAATCAGTAAAGGTAAGCATTGTGTTTAACCTCAATCCGGATGGGTATGTGTGCATTTTTGTTTAATACCAAATTTAGTTTGCTAACGATCATACCTTGTTGACATCAGCAAAGAACACTTACAGAACATTTTAAAAGGAATCCTCTGTCATTATTGTTACTCTAGTTTAATTTCAAAACGCTGATCAGAAAGCCTTTTAGTTTTTCTGACTTATTATAACATAAAAGAAAATACAAAGTATATATATGCGAGATTACTGACTTCTGCATTATGATCAAGATAATCATCACTGTCACCATCTTTTGTGCTAATGTGTATAACTACTATGCGTTGTTTGCATGTATTAAGTTTGGAGATCATGTCTCCAAAAACTTTAAGTATATATAACTAAAGAACAAGACAGTGAATGGACCTTATTGAAATGGGTTTGCATCCTACCAAAACCTAAGGTATCTTCTGCTTGTGAAGAGCTATGTTCATGATAAATGAATCCGAAGATGCTAAAGAGATATCATCATGTTTTCATTTTTATCTTTACAGACATCTAAAGGAAAGGCTTTCTGAATTGCACTCACCAAATTCTGACTTTTTATTCTTATCTTTAATTTGATTTTATTAACTTGCTCTGAATACAAGCTCTTCATTTATGTGTTTAAAAGATTTTATTTATTTGTTTGAAAGAGGGAAACACAGCAAGAGAAGGAGCACAAGCATGGGGGGTGAGAGAGGGAGAAGCAGGCTTCCCACCAAGTTGGGAGCCCGATGTAGGGCTCTGGGTTCATGATCTGAGCCGAAGGCAGTTGCTTAACCAACTGAGCCACCCAGGCACCCCTGAATATAAGCTCTTTAAACATCAAGATGATAGTGGTCATTGATATCCCAATATCCACATAAAAAAAAAATCATTATTTCAGTGGGAAGACCAGAGAAACAAACACAAAATATTTGAATAAAAACAGAATTTTCTACGTTTACCCACTTTATAGTGTTTTTTTTTTTTCTGAGCTGTATAAATAGAGCATCTAAAGTTTCCCAGAAATCAGAAAAACAGGGACCATGCTACAAGATTTGAGGAAGCTTTTTTTTTTATTTTGATGAGTCACTTTTAGAAGGTAAGCACATGATTTGGTTAGCATTTGAAAAAAAAATTTTAATCATTATTAATTGTTAAATATCAAATCCTTTCTAACTTTATAAATGGTTTTATAGTGAGAATTCATTGCTCCATTTTACAAATATAAGGTTGAGATCAAGAAAAATATTCAGTATAAATGTAGAACGTTATTTTCTTTTTTTAAAATGAGATTTTATTTACTTATTTTTTAGAGAAAGAGTATTGGGAGAAAGAGAAAAAAGGGGAGAGAGAAGGAAAGACTCTCCAGCAGATTCTGTGATGAGCACAGAGCCTGGGGACTTGATTCTACAACCCCAGATCATGACCTAAGCCAAAAGCAAGAGCTGGACATTTATGAGTGAGCTGCCCGAGAACCCCTAGAACATTCTATTCTTGATTGAAAATGTTGAAGTTGCTTCTCCTTGTTAATTGTTTGTCAGCATCTTAGTTTCATTTTACTTGTCCAATGGCACCACCCCACTTGGACAGCAAGGACAAATGTAGAGAAGACCAAAAATAGGAGAGAAGAACTTACATAAAGAACAGATCCAACATTGAGAAGAAAGAGAACCGCAGTTTCTGAGAGCAATGGCTTACTCACCAAATGTGGGTGCACGAGGCATGCTAGTCTAGAAAGATTCAGTGGTTCAGTCAACAATTTGAATAATTGTCCAAATATTGGACTCTACATTGAATTAAATAAGTGAATAAAATGTAGTTAAAGGTGTGTAGGATGATGAAGTGAAAAACAGTCTTGGTTTTGTAGTCTCATACTTCACCTAAGAGCTACTAATTTCTGACCATCCCAGAGACTGAGTTATAGCATTTTCACAGTCCCTGCAATTGAATTTCCATTGGGAGAATTTTAGGCTAGTGGGGAAAGGTTTAAATACTTTATTTACTATGTAGTTTGGAATATTATAGATGCAAAAGACATTGTCATTTAATTATTTTCTTCGCCACAGAAAGTCCTCAGGATGTTCAAGTGTTGTTTTGTTTTTGTTTTTGTTTTTTTTTTATCTATTTGACAGAGAGAAACACAGCTAGAGAGGGAACACAAGCAGGGGGACTGAGAGAGGGAGAAGCAGGCTTCCCACCAAACAGAGAGCATGATGCAGGGCTTGACCCCCTGTCTCTAGGATTGTGACCTGAGCCAAAGGCAGTCGCTTAACCAACTAGCCACCGAGGGGCCCCTAAGATGTTCAAGTTTTGCATGGAGTGTTGCATATGCCCCTTTTCTGTCTACTTTTTTGTAGCTGAAATTTTGATCATTGTCCATACTTAACACTCTTTGAATATGGTTAGAGGTATAACTTTTCTTTGTAGTGAGTTAGTCTCTATCGGCCTTCAAATCAGTTGACTCATAATATGGAAGTTATCTAGGACACACTGAAAATAATGAAGTAAATTATTACTTCTGTAAGAGTGAATGAAAAGAATATAATTCAAACACACACACACACACACACAACAGAAGACATGTTTGATTTATACTAGGGGGGAAATAGGTAGGGGAGGTATGCCTTTTGGGTAGGAACCCATACTTACATGAAGGTGTAAGCAAGTAAGACTATTCCAAAGAAACAACCAATTTGGCTCATTTGTAACTTATTCAAGAAGTTAGTAAATCACATTTGTGGACATATACTAGGCATTGCATAGAAAGATGTAGAGAATATAAAAAGGTATTTATAATCTAGTTTAGCAATGAGAATAGTACATAATAAAGATGGACTATTCACCTCAATACATTCATGTGCATGAACATAGACACATGTGTGTGCAAGGAAAAGACTGAAAGGATTAAGTGGGGTTGGCAGAATAACAACAATTATTGAGGATCTGAGTAATTTAGGAAGATCTCAGAGATGAGTTTTGGTTGATATTTCCTATATATGGTATGTACATTTTAATTGAGGTTGTTTTCTTAAACATCAATGCTAGATGAACCTGCCTCTTAACCTCTTAAGCATTTCAAGACTTCCTCTTCTCCCCTGTGCAAAACCTGAAAAAAAAGACTGCTTATTTCATGGATCTTACACTGAAATACACAGCTATAAAGATGAAATAACACCCATAGCTTTTAGTGTTTAGCTCATCAATATTGTTTTATAGCAAAATAGCCTAAATAAATAGAATGTCAAAGCTTAAAGATACAGGTATACTACAGAAGCCCATTACTTTAAAAAATGAACCATGTTCAAAAAAAAATGAACCATATTCACACTAAAGCCAATTTAGATTTTAGCAAATAATATTTAGAAACTCTAGTAATATTAAGTATTATGTAAATGCTAAAATAATATATAGTAAATACTAAAAATATTTACTTGTGCAATAATTAATTTTGAATTGATAATAATAGAAAACAGAATAGAGAGATGGGGAGAAAATATGGCAGGTGAAAGAATGGAATCCTTGTCACGACTGAACAGTAACTCAGATTTTGCACTTTTGAGTGTTCAGACAGATAGCAAAATGACAACCATTTATCTTCAGAAGCAAAGAAACATGATAATTCATTGCAGAAATAAAAGGCTATGGGGATTTCATTCTTACAAGTGCATTTAACAATAATGAAAAATACACCACCACATTTTTAGAGCGCTGGCAGTTACAGATTTATTTTCATAGGGAATGGGAAAGAATTGGGAGGCATGCCGTCCTGTTTATGTCTAAGAAGAAAAGAACCAAAGAAATCAGAATAACTTGGACTTTTTGATTCAATCGTTCCCACAGATGACATGTGAAGAGATGAGAGCAGAAGACAATGCTTCCTCAATAACACAATTCATACTCTTGGGATTTTCTGATCTTCCAAACTTCCAAGGGTTATTATTTGGGTTGTTCTCCATCATTTACATTATAATCTTAATTGGAAATAGCCTCATAATAATAATAACCAGGCTTGATGTTAGACTGCGGACACCCATGTATTTCTTTCTTGCAAATTTTTCCTCCTTGGAAATCTGTTATGTGTCGGTCACCCTCCCCAGGATTCTGGTGAACCTTTGGACTCAGGACAGAAGGATTTCTCTGCTGGGCTGTGCAACTCAGATGTGCTTATTCCTTACTCTCGGAGTCACTGAATGCTTCCTCCTGGCAGTGATGGCCTATGACCGCTACGTGGCCATCTGTCGCCCTCTGCACTACCCTCTAGTCATGAACCACAGGATGTGCCTCCAGCTGGCTGTTGGCTCCTGGATCGGTGGAATTCCCGTCCAGATAGGACAGACATGTCAGATTTTCTCTCTCCAGTTCTGTAATTCTAACCAAATCAATCACTTCTTCTGTGACATACCCCCCATCCTCAAGCTAGCCTGTGGGGACACGTTGGTGCCCGAAGTAACAGTCTATGTAGTCGGTATGCTGTTTGTTGATCTTCCTTTTATGGTGATACTTGCCTCTTACAGCAAAATCATTTCCACCATTCTGAGGTTGCCCACAGCCAGAGGACGGGCCAAAGCTTTCTCTACCTGTTCTTCGCACCTGCTGGTTGTGCTTTTATTCTTTGGATCAGCTACCATCACCTACTTGAGGCCCAAGTCCAATCATTCCTCAGGAATGGACAAACTACTCTCTCTTTTCTATACCATAGTGACTCCGATGTTTAATCCCATGATATACAGTCTTAGGAACAAGGACGTGATAACAGCAATGAAAAGAATATTACTAAAAAGATAGTGTGACGAGTCTAATTGTAATGTTTTAGCTGTTTGCCGCTCATTTATCAGAGAAATATTTCAAATTCTATATTGTTCTCTTTTTTTAGAACACAGTATTTTTTATTAACATATAATGTATTATCTGTTTCAGGGGTACAGGCCTCTGAATCATCAGTCTTACACAATTCACAGCACTCACCATAGCGCATACTCTCTCCAGTGTCCATCACCCAGCCACCTCTCCCTTCCTCTTTAAGAGTTTAACTGCTTCTAACATAGAATGTCCTTTTAGATACTTCTAAATACCAACCTACAACTTATTTTTCTTGGAAATACATCAAATTAATCTGTCTTCAGTGTTTCAAACCTAAAGAATAATCCTACCTCACTGTATGGTGACTAACACAATATTAAAAAAAAAAAAAGAATAAGCACACGTTTCGATGAAAATAATGCATACACACACTTATTCTGTTCTATCATTCAATATTATCTGTGTCCACTTCTGCAGGCTCTACTGACCTAGTAAAAAAGAATATCCATCACAAAGAGAGGTGACCTATTTTTAAATATGCAGGCTGAACTTGGAAAAGAGTTTCCTAAATGAAGTTGCCAAGTGAGAGTATTTGTTTAATGAGGATAAAAAACATTCCTCAGGTTGTATCAGGGAAATGGCATATGTAACATCTTAATGATGACTTTGTTAGTTGGTAGCACTTTAAAATTTATCTAATTTACATGCAATAAATTTCAAATTTACACCCAAAGTAATATTTATCCCTTTCAGTTTAAATTTCATGAGATTTGAAATATTCACAGATTTCTAGATCACAGACATAATCATGTTTGATCAATCACTCACTCTCCAAAATTCTCAACTATTGTCTTTTTGCAGTTGACGATTCCCACCAACTTTATCACTAAGCAACCTTCTTCTGTCCCTATAGTCTTCCCTTTTTCACCAATGTTTATAGCAGCTTTATCAACAATAGCCAAGCCATGGAGAAAGCCCAAATGTTCATCAACTGATGAATGTATATGAAGAAGTGGTGTATATATCCAATGGAATATTACTCAGCCATCACAAAAGAATGAAATCTTGCCATGTAACTAAAGCATATTACACCAAGTGAAGTAAGTCAATCAAAGAAAGGCAAATACCAGACGATTTCATAGGTGGACTTTAAGAAATAAAACAGGTGAGCATAGGGGAAGAAGAAGAAA
Organism: Spilogale gracilis; assembly: GCA_004023965.1. Taxonomy (NCBI): domain Eukaryota; kingdom Metazoa; phylum Chordata; class Mammalia; order Carnivora; family Mephitidae; genus Spilogale; species Spilogale gracilis. The sequence continues at coordinate 2,601 of PITA01029089.1, read as the reverse complement.
GAAAGAAAGAAAGAAAGAAAGAAAGAAAGAAAGAAAGAAAGAAAGAAAGAAAGAAAGAAAGAAAGAAAGAAGAAAGAAAGAAAGAGAGGCAACCTCTTAGACTCTTAACCACAGAGAATATACTGAGGGTTGGCAGAGGGAGGGAGGGAGGGAGATGGGGGATGGGTTAAATAAGTGATTGTGATTAAGGAGGCACTTGTTGTGATGAGCATTGTATGTTATATATAAGTGATGAATCACTAAATCTACTCCTGAAATAAATATTACACCATACGTTGGAATTTTAAAAAAAAACTTCAAACAAACTCAAGAATGTCATGTATGGGTTTACTTTACCCCAGTAATCCTTTTCAGTCTGGCTTCTTTCACTTGGTACAAAACATATGGCATTTACCTTGTTGTTGTTGCATTAATGTAGTCTGTTCATTTTTATTGCTGAGTTGTGTTCCAATGTATGAGGCTCTAGAGTTTGTTTATCCATTCCCTAGGTGAAGGATATTCATGTTGTTTCCAGTTTGGGGCTATTTTCAACAAAACTACACTGAAGATTTTGTCTGTAGATTTTTTTGTGTGTCAACACAAATTTTCATTTCTGTATGATAAATAGTAAGAAGTGGGACTTACAGGTGAATGTATATGGTAAATGTATAATTAACTTTGAAATAAACTGCCAGTCATTCTCCAGAGTGGATGTTCATTTTGCATGCTTATCAGAAATGCAGCAGTGCTCCAGTTACTTGGAATCTTTACCATCATTAGGTGTTATGATGAATCGTTCCATTCTTGCTGTTCTTATTGTGAGTTTTTTTTATCGTTCCAATAGGTGTTCAGTGATATCTCATTTTCTTAATTTTTTGTTCTTTCCTAATCAAAATTAATAAAAGGATTATTTCATGGCCTTATTATTTGCAATCTGTTTCTTCTTTGACGAGATGTCTGTACAAGCTGTTTAAAATGTTTAAATTAGGTTGTTTCCTTATTATTGCATTTTGAGAGTTTGTGTACTTTCTAAATGCAAATACTGTTTTAAATAGGTGTTGTGTGGGGCGCCTGGGTGGCTCAGTTGGTTAAGCGACTGCCTTCGGCTCAGGTCATGATCCTGGAGACCCGGGATCGAGTCCCACATCGGGCTCCCTGCTCGGCGGGAAGCCTGCTTCTCCCTCTCTCGCTCCCCCTGCTTGTGTTCCCTCTCTAGCTGTGTTTCTCTCTGTCAAATAAATAAAATCTTTTAAATAAATAAATAAATAAATAAATAAATAGGTGTTGTGTAAATCTATGCCGCAGGGTATGTTTTGTCATTTTATCTTTTTCTGGTATTTTTAACTTAAAGAAAGTATTTAATTTAATGAAATTCAACTTCTTTTCTTTCTTCCTTTATAATTCATGTTTTTTGGCTGCTATCCATGAACTTTCTGCCTAATCCAAGGTAACAGAGTCTCTCCTATGTTTATTCTAAAGTAGTCATTGTTTGGGTTTTATATTTTCATCGGTGATCCATTTTATTGATACTTACAAAGAAACCAAGCATTTTATTTCATTAGTTTTCTCTGCTCTTTTTCTCTTTTCAGTGTCATTGATTTCTGTTCTAATCTTAATTATTGTTTGCTTTGTATTTATTTTTCTCTTGTTCGTCTAATTTCTCAATATGGAAGTTTAGATTATTGGGATTTCTTTAATTTCTTTTCAAATGTAAGATTTATTTCATTCTTCTGCTATAACAGATAAATTTCTATTTCTCTTCCTTCTTTAAAAGAACACTATGATAGAATTTTTAAGGATGTCCTCTAGTATCATCAGGGAATTGGAATGCAGGAATAAGAAAGGCATATGTCTCCATCTCCTACCAATATTTTAAATTGAGAAAATGGTAGAATCACATGTATTTATGAGAAATAATACAAAGAGCCCCCTTTTATAATTTTCCCAGTTTCTTCCAATATTAACATTTTGCAAAATTAAAGCTTCATGTCACAACCAGGATACTGACATTTATACAATCACTTCTCTTATTCCAAGTTCCCTAGTTTTTATACTCAAATGTGTCTGTGTGCACACACACATGCATGCATACACATGTGTTCGAAGTTTCCCTCTTATATTATTTCCTTCATTCTGAAGGACTGCCTGAGTATATCATCTAGAGCAATGCACTGGTGATAGATATTAATACTATTCCTTCATCTAAGAACAGTGAGGGTGTTTACAACATGCAAATCACCAAAGGCTACAAATCACGGTTTCCATTTACTTGTCTTTCTTCCTTTCTATGTATGTCTCTATGTCTATCCATCTATCCTCCATCTGACGTCTACCTATGTATCATCTATTTATCATTATTTATCCATTCTGCACTGATGGATACCCCTGACTTATATACCTTCAAAAGTCTCCATCTCTCTACATCATCACATTGGGGAGGGCTTCGGCATACATATTTTTAAGGAGACACAATTTTTGTCATAGCACCGACATATCTAAAATAGTTTAATAACACAATGTAAAATAAAACAAGGTCCTCAAAGATTTAAACCCATTATACAAGACTTATTTAGAGAAGGGGTAATTATCCCCACTACTTCTCCATCTTGAAGCCAAATTTGG
>PITA01029088.1:0-18397 GCA_004023965.1 Spilogale gracilis | reverse complement strand
GGTCCTGCTGTTCCTGGTCGAGTTCTGGGCATCCTGGCTGGTGCCCAAGTTGGGTGCATGGTTTGCAAGACAGTGCTTCCGATCAGAGTTCCAGTTCAAGCCCATTTTTCTTGAAAGGTATGTCAGCCATCGGGTGACCAACTCATCACAGCACCGCCATCAGTGGGAAAGCAGCAGATGCCCTCTGGGCTGACCGGGGGAGGGGGTTGCTGCCCCAGCACAGGTCTGGGAAGCACTTCGAGGTTAAGTTCTCTCCGAAAGGGACTCTAAATAAAATGGGCAGATGGTGGGGAACCCACGATGGGGCAAAGAAAATTTTGGCAGTAGGCTGTCCATGGAGAGCAGATTTTTAAAATTGCCCAAATCTCAGGTTTCTGGTTGCATGTTGGAATTTTAAATTCTCCGGTACAAGTTGTCAGGGGAGGCATTGGTGTCTTTTGTCTCTTCTGCTACTCTAGCTTTCTGTATTAGAATTATTAAAACTTTGTGTGTTCCTCCAAGTTTATATGGGTTAGAGGAAACCATGTTTGACCTCTCCCCTCCTTTTCTTTTCAAAGTTATGTTTAACTGTGATAACGGTACACATAACATTTACCGTCCTGACCATCTTGAAGTGTGTCATTCATATTTACACTGCCGTGTACTCATCACCACCAGCCATCTTTTCTTTTATCCATTCCTCTGTCGGAGGGCAAGTTTTGCTGATGATGCCCAAGCCAGGCGTCGTGGCTCCACCCATTCTCACCTGGGTGACTTTGGGCAAAAAACTGTCAGATGGTGGGATTATAATAAGGCCCTTCTAGAAAATGGAATGAAGTAACGCAGCACCTGGTACTTTGGAAGCAGCCAGTAGGGGAGAGTTCATTAGTCGTTGGCTGTGTTCCTTATGAGTGGCGGTACAGGAGTCGAGGGCCCAGGGTGGTCTGGTGTTTCTTTCAAAGTGTGTGTCTTAGAAACAGAGTTGTTAAAAAGGTTGACTCTGCGCTCTGAGGAGGTGAGCCTGAAGATGCATCTAGGCGGACATCTGAATTTTTTCCATCTCTTTTCTGGGGCGAGATTTACTGATTACATGATGGAATAACCCCACTGTGGTCCTTCCACCTAGCCGGGGGGGGGGGGGGAGGCTGCTCCTCACTGCCATTTGTTAAGTGGAAAGACCTGTGAGATAGGGGACCTGTCCTGTGACCTGAAAGGGGTTGAGGGCTCGGTCTCGAAGGCACGGCCAGAATGGCATTGCAGGGCTGGTATGAAGGGAGGGGCCTGGCCTTCAGGATTCAGAGAAGGGTGCATTGATATAGACAGTTGAGAAAGGAGCATCACCCGTGACTGTCCCTCTTACCTGGAACAATGCCATGTAGGACATTTTTTTTTAAAGAGGGTGGGAGGGGTGCCTGGGTGGCTCAGTTGGTTAGGCGACTGCCTTCGGCTCAGGTCATGATCCCAGGGCCCTGGGATCGAGTCCCACATCAGGCTCCCTGCTCGGCATGAAGCCTGCTTCTCCCTCTCTCACTCCCCCTGCTTGTGTTCCCTCTCTGGCTGTGTTTCTTTCTGTCAAATAAATAAAATCTTAAAAAAAAAAAAAAAAGAGGGTTGGGGGAGGGAAGGGGGAGTGAGAAACTCCACGCTGAGCACGGAGCCTGACGTGGGGCTCGATCCCACAACCCTGAGATCATGACCTGAGCCGAAATCAAGAGCCAGGCGCTTACCCTACTGAGCCACCCAGGCACCCCACATTAGCTCACATTCTGTGTGAGATCTAAGAGGGGCCCCCCTGGCTGGGGACAGCTGGACCTCTGCTTCAGCTTTGAGTCATAGCTGACCACACCCAGAAGAGAGGGGCAGAGCAGTTTTCTCCTGCAGAGCCGGTACCACTGTGAGCTCTCACGTGTCATTGTTCTATGAAATTTCCATCTTTGGCTTGCCGCCTTCTAAAATTGTTAATATATGGAAGTGAGATCATCTAAATGTGGTGTCTCAGAAAGCCACTGCCTTGGCGGCTTAATGTAATGCAGAGAGCCATGGGCTCGCAATCCGGAGGCGTCCGTTTACATCCCGGCTGGCTCCTCACTCACTGGTGACCTTGGGCAAGTCACTCCTGTTTTGTGCGCCCCGCGGGCTCCTTCTCCATCCGGGCGAGGGACAGCAGCCTCTGATAGGGCCATGAGGGGAACCAGCTGGGCATACGAACGCCCGTTGCAGGGTCTATAAAATGAATGGAAGAATTATTTTCGTATTGACTTTATATGTTGAGTGAGGATCTTTAATGACTTGAAACCAACCCCAGAATTATGCACAACACTCTCCATCCACCCCCGCTTCCTAGTCTAAGTTTGGTGTCTTCATCCAACGCAATTTCTTGAGATCCCACTATGTTCCAAACACTGTATTTTAAGAGACGGTGGGTGTGGAAGCTTCCTTGAAAAGAATTCTTTTTTTGGTTCTTTTTTCGTTGTCGTTGTTGGTAAAAGTTTCTGACCCTGGGGATCTCTTCACGATCTCGGATCAGAGAGGGTCAAGTTCCCTCCTCTGCCCTGGTGACGTAGTCGAGTCTGTAACTGTCAGGGTGTTTACTCTCCTGAAGAGTTCCTGGCAGACATTGGGTCACCAGAGCTCGGTCTCTGAGCCTGGGATGAGATACGTTCTATCTGAAACCATGTGAACAACTTCATCGGATCTGAAAATGATCGAAAAAAAGTCTTTGACCATTTTTCCCGTGTTTGTATTTGTTCAGTACTTGGATGTGTTACTGAAACGCGGGGCCCTGGAGTTCACATGTAGGATTTAAAAAGCGACACCATGTTATGTGCTGGCCACACGGCGAGTGCTGAGGAATCATTCAGTACATTTAAGTGTGTACGTGTGTTTTTGTGTTGTGCGTACACACAGTGTGCGTGAAAATCTCTGTTGGGTATTCCTTTGTTGGAAGGGTTGAAGTGGAGTTTACGCGCATTGATTCTGGAGAGAGACGAGTAGCTCGCCCCCTGATTTGATGGATGCCTTATTGGTCTTTTGGATTGAACTTGACTGTCTCGCTATTCCCATGGTTAACAGACAGAGCTGGGGCAGCCTGGTATCATGTAAAGATGTTCTGAAGTCCGACAGAGCCGAGCTTGTCAGTCCGCACCCTGTTTTCTGTTGGTTCTGTAACCTGGATGGATCTTGTGCCTCCCGAACGGGGCTGAGTTCCGCCGGAAGTGAGTACAAAGCTCTGGACACGTCGTCTTGCACCAGCAGAAGCTCCGTCAGTAATGGTTATTGGTTGTGATGGGAGTCGTTTGGCTTCAGATTTTAGAGCGTAGCCCTCCTGAGTCTCAGACTTCCAGTAGGTGAGGTGGAAAGAGAGAACTGCGAGCTGATGGGGTGTCTTAGGGCCACGCTGTGTGTTTCAGAGGGAAGTTTTGGCTCCGGGCCGGCGTGCAGGACTTGGGAGGAGAGCTTCATTCATCCACTTAGGAGATGAAAGAAGGGCAGTGGCTCTACCAAGAATATCTCAAGGAGCCACAGCCTCGAGACAGGGAGGGGCCCCTGCTCAGAGCCCCTTGTGGAGACGTGACACTGGCGATGGGTTGTGTGTTTGTGCAATTTCTGACCACATCTGTGTTCCCCCAGATCTTTACTGTGTATCATATGGAGCCTCAAGGAGGTAAGGCAGAGCTCTCCATCCGCTTCTGGCCCCCATGGGCCATGGACACGTTCTTCTCGGCCTGATTTCCAGCTCACGGATCACCTCTCTGTCCGGCCCTCTTGCCTTGCAGGGGTGGAAGTATATCTAAAGACATGAGGTGACAAGGTGTTGCAGCTGGATTAAAATCCAGGCCTCCCGACCCACCGACCAGGGTCATTCTTCAGAAGGCCACACCGCCACTTGGTCCTTCCTCCTCGTTCCCAGACAGATTCCAACTTATATGTCCTCAATCTAAAGGTCAAAATCCTCAGTCCTGGGGCAGAAGCAAAAATGGATGATTGGCTGAAAAGAACGAGAGAATGTCCACTACCGTAGCCTGACACAGTGGTTCTTGAGAGAGGTGTCCGTGGCAGGCTTTAGAGGAAAGCCTTGCTTTCTTGTTTGGGAAGGCAAGTCATAGATCCATGATTTCAGCAACGAGGGCATGCAGCGTTGTTGGAAGAGGCTGTTGAATTCCTAAGCAAAATTGTGTTGGTTTTAAAAATTTTGTTTTGCTTTACACTTAGCTTAAATGGCTCAGGAATAAATATGTTCCCCGAGTCGAAAACGGACATCAGCATCCAAGACATTCTTAACCTTTGGTCATAGACTCCTTTGAGAATTGGATGAAAAATTTGGACCCTTTTCTTAAACACATGGACCACCCTTCTGCATTCAATTTCAGGGGCTCCATGGGTTCTCCAAAGTCTGTCTAGAAGCTTCTAGTTAATAACCCCAGGTTAATTCTTCATGGAAGAATATATTTTCATATGTATAAAAAAAATCCCTCTTCCTCCCCTTCTCTTCAGACTGTTTGATGCTTCTTTTTTTCTTTTCCCTTGATCTTCCTTTTTCTGGCATCTAAGTTAAGCAATGAAATAGCTGTTTTGAAAGCAAGCCCATCCATTTTCAGCAGGAGTATCTGCCTCTTTGCCAAGATCTTCTTTTGGGGAGTTGGGAGGGTGAGTAGGTAGTTGAGGGGTGGCTGTGTTGTTAATTTCAGGCTCTTGTAAAAAGTATGGCGGACTCCAAAGGGCTTCTGTTTATGTTTATGTGGGTTATAGCTATAAATAGTTATCACACTAGAAATTGAAACAGGAAAGCCAAAAAAAAACCCACTTGTTGATTCATTTTAAAAATAGCACCAATAAACCCATTATATGTTCACACAAATACCTTTTTATTTAATTTTTTTATTTTCTGAAATTTAAACAATTAGTGAGGCACGAGAGGTGTTATTTTCTATTTTACAAATCTCTACGATTTCTGGAAAACAGGAGACCCTAGGGTCTCCTCTCTGCTTCTGCATTCACTCTCTTATGATATGCTATTTTGGTTGGCCTCTGGGGGAAAATGTGGCCTTGCCCAGGTAGTTGGAAAAGAAAGGGCCTGAAATTTACGTAAGGACCCCTGGTCCACACTTTGAACTGTCCCTTGAGGCTAATATAGGCTGGGGAAGTTTAGATCTTTGAAATCTACATTTTTAGTTTGGTGGTTGAAGAGGGGAACATCTGTGTTCCTTGATGAACGTGCTGGTTTCCTAGCATCACGGAGGACGAAGGGCTGGAATTGGGGGCTCAGAGCCCTTCCAGCCAGCCTGCTCTGAAGGCCTAAGAGGGCCTCCATGGAGCCCAAGGTAGAACTTAGGAAACAGCCGACAGGCTCTTCATTGTCATACGGATCCAGTTTGCTCTGAATAACTGTTGACAAGTTATCTAATGTGGCCCGTAGGACAGCCCGTCATGCCTTTTTCTACTTTTAAGAGAAGACAAAATAGCTTAATTCTGGTTGTATCCATAAACGACATAGTAAAACTGGATTGCTTAGAGATTGCAGAATTCCGTTTGACAGTTAGGCCTCATTTGTCAGCTCAGCCCGAGTTGAGCATGAGCTGAGCCTGGAAATGAGCAAACCTTTAAATCAAACTAAAATGTAATCCAGGAGAAGCCGTTCTCCTTGTTTTGATTTCATGGTGGAAAAACAGCAGTTCATTCACGGAAAGGTGGGTTTATTTTTATTTATTTATTTAGATTTTATTTATTCGTTAGAGAGAGTATGCACGTGCGTGCACGCACACACAAGTCGGGGAAGGGGCAAAGGAAAGAAAAGGGAGAGCAGGAAGCCCCATGCGGGGCTCGATCCCAGGACCGTAGGATCATGACCTGAGCTGAAGGCAGACCCTTAACCCATGGAGTCACCCAGGTGCCTTGCAAAGGTGGGTTTATTTTTCTGAAATGTCTTGCCTACTCCATGCCAGATATTGTTCTTAGTGCTTTGGGATGTATCAACAGGAAAAGATCCCTGAGCTCAAGTAGCCGCTTTGAGGTGAAATGGGGGCATGTATGCAGAAAACAATTAGCATAATAAGCACTCGACGTGCTATGGAGAAAAGAGCAGGGCAAGGCAGATTAAGGCAACGGTGGATGCGGGAGGTAATTTGAGATAGGGTGGTCAGGCTTGGCCCCCGTGAGAGGGCAGGCTTGGGAGTCAGCCATTGATTTGGAAGGTGGGAGTATGCTCTGCATGTTTGAGGGAGAAGAATTGGGGCAGGGGAACAAGATGCTGCAGAGAAGTTGGTGCAGCAGTCGGAGGAGGGGAAAGAAATCTTTAGCCGTGGAAAGGAGGGACGTGACGTGAGCCTTAAAGATAAGTGTTCCTGGAAGCAAGAATGGTTGGGAGCATGCACTCCCATTGCCCTGACTGGTAGGTCCATCCAGTGCTCCAGTGTGAAGGCTGGGCATCTGCAGGGGGCTTTGTAAGGCAGGCGGAGCCTTCCACACGGCTCCTGGGAGGTCTACCCGGCAGCGGTGTGCTGGGTGCGGTGTGCTGGGTGCGTTGAGGAAGGAGGAGGGAAGAGAGCTTGTTGCTGAACCACGGGCGTGGCTCCGAGAAAGGAAGACAAGAACCCATGGGACAGTGCGATAGATACATCATGGGAAGTGAGAAGAGGAAGGATGACTACAAGATTTGAGGCACCTACACGGAAAAACAGATGAAAAGAGAGAAGATGATTCATTAGCTTAGACGTTGGCAGTCCCCAGTCTGGAATTACCTGAAGCAGCATTTCAAGCATTTGCCAACATACTTCTGACTCCCTTTTTAGCAACTGTAAGAACTTTGAGTCGAGAGAAATTTTGAGTCACTCCCATTGGGGATCATTAGAGAAGGAGGGAAGACATGTTGAAAACATAAAAAGGCATGGACATTTTGTCTTGGGACAGGAAGAAGGGTAGAAATACAGCTGGGGCTTAGAAATGGCTCAAATGGAGTTGGGACCTGTGCAAACGGAACATGATGGTGGGAGGCCCAGCGGGTAGAATTTACAAATTTCAGAATTCGAAATGCAAAAAGGCGCTGGACCTTTTGGTGGGGAGAGAGAGAGAGGGAGAGAGAGAGAGAGACATAGATATTGAGGAAAAAAACAAAAGCCTTACAATGATGGAAAAGTAACACTGCGATATTTTTAGCAAATCAAGAAGGGCAGTTATTAGTAACAGTGCCCGGTAGTTATTAATCGACAGTGTAGAAAACGTCACTATTTCAGGGGTGCCTAAGTGGCTCAGTCAGTTAAGCATCTACCTTGGGCTCACATCACGATCCCAGGGTCCTGAGACCGAGCCCTGAAGCTCCTTGCTCAGCAGGGAGCCTGCTTCTCCCTCTCCCTCTGCCTCCCACTCCCCATTTGTGCCCTCTCTGTCAAATAAGTAAATAAAATCTTAAAAAAAAAAAAATCACCATTTTCTTAGGTTATGATGCTGTTTAGCGAATATGAAAATACTTAAAAGGTACTTCATTGGTTCGCACCATCCTTGGTCAGCCTGTTTTCCCCAGCTTCCTCGGCAGCACCCTCCCATGTCAATGGTGCTCGCGAGTGAGGTCAAGCAGTGCCTTCTCTCTCTGGGCCAAGATGAAAAAATGACAATGATCATAGTTAATGCTTTTGAGCCGCTACTATGTGCTGGGCACAGTTCTAGAAACCTTTGTTGGGTTAACTCAATTACACAGCATCTTACAGAGTATTTTAAAGAGGAGGTAACTTGTTATCCCCATTTTACAGGTGGGGAAACTGAGGCACAGAGTGGTTCAAAATAACTTCCCTAGGATCGGTACTGACCATACTGAGATGACCGAGGGAGAGTCTCCTAGGACTATATCAAGTATACCAACCAAGGAGAGAGCACTGGGGGAGGAGTATTTTAGAATTAACGAGGCAAAATTGTTCTACTTCCGACCTTCTGCAGCTCAAAATTTCCTCAACCCCCTGAGTGTCAGTGAATTCTCTATATAGCTGTAAGAAAGCAAAGCTGGATCCATCAGAGAAATTAAACAAAGTCGCCAACAAAATAATTTCTAATTGCACCAGAAACTGATAACTACAAATGACCCATCGATCTCAGTGGCCTTGAAGTGTCCCAGGGCCCTTGAACATTGTGGCTAATTGCCTTTTCCAAACTGTGTTCACCTATCGTTAACACACAAAACCTGCCCCTCAGAGGATTTGTAAGTGGCCCAGCAAAATCACTGGAGCTTTACTACAGTGGATCGTTAGCCCCCATTCATGCTGCGTGACCGTCCAGTTTGCCAAGGTAGTGAGAACAGGCTTCACATTTGCTTCCTGCCTCCTCCATTTTAGTACCGGAGCCCACGTAAGCATTTGTGGTCCACTCTTCCCTAGCAGCTGTGGTGTGTTTCGGCCTACAGCTGGCCACTTGTGCACCCGGCAGGAAAGTGCATACATCCATGCTGGCAATCTGCCAATGCCTTGGAAACTGGTGAGTGCACTAGAAATCTGGCTTGAGAGGATGTGTCCAGGGAGAACAGGCTCTAAGAGCCACTATACCCCATGAATGTTGTGTAATCGGAAGCCTCCTCAATGGAGTGTTTCTAACAGAATGTATTTGGAGTGATTTCTAACTGGATCATGCATCATATTGGGAATTGCTTCCCTGTATAGCTAGGGTCTTCTCATCTCCCTTGAACTCCTTTGACTTTTGAATTAGAGCTCGGTAGGTGATGAGATATTAGGACCTATCAGATGCTAAGATACCTCACTCAGGATGAAGGAACACACCTTTGCATTTTCGGATTTCTCGCTGCTGCGAAGAGTGGAGAAAGTTCTGAGTATGGGGAGAATCCGTTTTCTCAGGTGCCAAATGTCCTTGAGAATGAGGTGGGGAAGAGGAGGAGTCCTTGGAAGGATGACTACCGGGAACGTTCGTGTGACGGCGGCGCTTTCTTCTGAGCTGTTGGTGCAGTGCGGTGAAGGTACTGACATCGGATTCTGAGATTCTGAGACCCTGTATATTTGCATCTCTCGTGTGGTGCTTAGACAGTTGGGTAGTAGGGTTCTACAGATGATTCTTCCGCACACTAAAGTTGGAGGTTGCCGGTGTCTGCGAGCGTCTCGTTGCCCATACCAGTGTTGAATAGTGCCTCTGGTTTAGGTCGTCCTCATTTCCCGTGATTGTAGAGCCCAGGGCCTCTGGGTATTTGGGACATTGCGAACTTCATGACCAAATCGGGGCTAGGTCTGGGCAACCTGCATGTTTGCCAACAGGCTGGGTCACATATCAGTGGGGGACGTCTCCCACCGAGCCTGCTTAGCCACATGTGGAGACAAGGTGGAGTCAGCCTGGATAATAGATCCAGAACATTCCCCAGCGGTTACATGGGTTGTGTGCCCCCAGGGGTGTACAGGCTCAGCTGGGGCCAGCAGGCCTCTTACCCGGGGTAATCACTTCTTCGCTCAGAGCAGTGGCCATCCCAGTGTTGAGCACACAAGCCTGGGCCATGGTGAGCTGACAGCAGCAGTGGCGTGAGCAGATGTTCAGGCCTGGCAGAGAGGTGAGTGTCTTTTGAGACCTTAACTCGTAGTTTCTATGGAGGCCCCAGGGTATTCCGTAAAGGGGTAAACAGTTTGTGGGAAAGTCGGAGACTGTTAAGACACATGCTCTTCAGGGTTTGGCCTGTCTCGTCTCTGCCTGTTTCCCTCCTCTTTCATCTCCTCCTTCCTCTTATCCCCACTCTGAGATTTGAGCTCTTTGCCTGGCAAGTCGAGGCAGATAGATAGTCACCTAGCTTTTGCTAGGGAAACCTGGAAAGGGCCTTCTTGACAAAAAAGGGTGAAGGCATGGAGTTGACTATTTAGAGAGAACCTGGCCGGGTGCCACTTGCCACTGAGCAGTGGGGCTGCTGTGTCACAGTGGAAAAGGTAGTTCGAAGTGTGGGCTCCGACTCCCAGTCGGCCACCAGTCATGCTTGTGCCTTTCTGAGCCCCGGTGACCTCATCCATTAAGCAAGGGGATGGCTTTGCAAGGTTCCTTCCTACTCTAGAGCTCTGGGAATTAACAAGATGCCTTGAGTCCATTCTCTCCCTTGCTCTGAGGTCTTGCACTTACGGACCAGGGAGGTTACCGGCATAGCTCATCTCTCAAGACGCTTCTTACCTCTTTGCATTTTAGTGGGGAGCTTGGCACTGATGCCTTCATTTCTTCCAGGGAAAGATTGACACATGAAAACGAATCCAGATGTTTAGGAAATTCACACACTCTTCATCTCCCACGACTTACAGTTGTCTTAAATCATCAGTCATGGAAAAATTACTTACTGTCTTTATTGACATGGTCACTGTCCCTGCCGGGAGCAATGGGAGTGCTTAACCGTGTTACATAGGGACTTTTTACCCACTGGATCTGGGTCCTTCTATGACCCCTTCGTCTGCCGTGGGACGGCAGATAGCAAAGTGATGGGACTAGCTGTTATAGGGAAATGTCCCTGACCACTGCCCACAGTTATCTTTAAGCCCCTAGCAATCTCAGGGGTCTGAACTCGATTGGAAATGCAGCTGGTCCTCTGAAGCTATCTTAACTACTTTCTGCTGCTGCCTTCCCTCCTTGCTTTTTCTTTTCTTTTCTTTTCTTTTCTTTTCTTTTTTCTTTTCTTTTCTTTTTTCTTTTCTTTTCTTTTTTTTAAAGATTGTATTTATTTGACAGAGAGAAACACAGCCAGAGAGGGAACACAAGCAGGGGGAGTGAGAGAGGGAGAAGCAGGCCTCCCGCCGAGCAGGGAGCCCAATGTGGGGCTCGACCCTGGGTCTCCAGGATCATGACCTGAGCCGAAGGCAGTCGCTTAACCAACTGAGCCACCCAGGCGCCTCAAGCTTTTTCTTTTCTTTTTAAAGATTTTATTTATTTATTTGACAGAGAGAAATACAGCCAGGGAGGGAATACAAACAGGGGGAGTGAGAGAGGGAGAAGCAGGCTTCCCGCCAAGCACGGAGCCTGATGTGGGGTTTGATCCTGGGTCTCTGGGACCATGACCTGAGCCAAAAGCAGTCATTTAACCACCTGAGTCACCTAGTCGCCCCTTTCTTTTTCTTTTTTAAGAAGTTTTAGATAGTAGAGAGGGCTCCTAGTTAACCTTGAACACCTGTCAAAGGCATTGGCCGGATCCATCCACTGTAAAATTTCTTATTTTCTTGCTTTTGCATACTGTTCTCTTTATTGTTGGTTTTTTTTGAAGGTGCACAATGTTCTCATTTAATATATGTATACACTGTGAAATGATTACCACAATCAAGTTAATTAACACATCCATCACCTCACGTAATGACTTTCTTGTGTGTGTGTGTGGTGAAAACACTTAAGATGAACTCCCTCAGCAGATTTCAAGTATACAATGCAGAATGAACTAGATCTACCATGCTGCACATTCGATTCCTGGAGTTTATTAACTTTTTTAATGAAGAATTTATATATTTGAGAGAGAGAGAGAGAGAGAGAGAGAGAGAGCGTGCATGAGTGGGGAGAAAGGCAGAAGCAGACTCACATATGGGGAGTCCAGTGCAGGGCTTGATCCCAGGACCCTGAGATCATGACCTGAGCTGAAGGTAGACGCTTCACTGACTGAGCTGCCCAGGTGCCCCTAGACATTATTAACTTTATAACTGAAAGTTGGTACCCTTTGACCTCCATCTCCCTATTTCCCCCACCCCCCCACCCCTGACAGCCACTGTTCTACTCTCTGTTCTATGAATTCATCATTTTTGAATCCCACATATAAGTGAATCACACAGCATTTGTCTTTCTGTGTCGCCACTTGCTTGTCACATCTCTCTATGCCCATCTTTTAGTCATTCACTTAGCATCTCTTCACTGACGAAGGAGAAGTGAAGTTTGAGGCCCTCTCATAGAGTTGACTGAGATGCTTAGAGGACAGCAGCTGTCTGGACCTCATGCAGGACCATGTCACTTTGTGATTTGGTTCATTCTGCCTCATTGCCTCTCAGCACATATTTGAGCCCAACGATTTTATTTTTACTCCATCTCAGTCCGTTTTTACATTTTCGAATCATAATTGGCTGCTTCTGAGACTGAAAGCTCAAAAAGCAGTTAAATCCCCAAACCGTGTATTACTTTGCCATCTCCTCTGTGTCACACCGGTGTTCTGTTCTCTTCCATTGAGAAAAATCAGTTTGATTTCTTATCCATAAGACCGTTGAGCTGTCCTGTCCAATATTCCTGTCATTATCCCTCCTTGATTACTACCATTATTTAATTATTGTTTATGGATATGCCTGTAGCACTTTAGAGCAATTAAGGTTCTGATTTAAGAACAGACCTGTCTGTGTCCCGGAAATCTTCAGCTTGAGAACAGGCACAGTGCTTTGGAACTTCCAAATGTTTTTAAACTGTGAATCGATACCCCGGCGCGTTGGCAGTTGCCGTAAGCTGTCACTTGGCCCAGGGGTGGTGAGTGGCTTGCTTCAGGCTCCTAGCATCCCGGCTTTGAAAGGGCAAGGTAATTGGAGAGCCTGCCTTGGAGCTGTGGGCCCCACAGACTTATTTAGCTCAATGCAGAGTGAGAGGCAGCTGGTTTTCAAGACGTGAAGCTTATTACAGCATGAGGACTCTTGCCTGTTCCTGGGACCTGGGTCCTTGCTGGGTGAGTGGGCGGGGCGGTGTGCTGGTTATCTTTTTAGTCATCACATTATAAAACAGACTCCTAACCAAGCCCTTTATTTATTTATTTCGGAAGCCTATTAACTGCAAAGACCTTGTTACCCATTATAAACCCCTACCTCTGATCAGCCAGCAGAATTTCCTGGGGTTTAGGGCACACTGATGAGGGTCAGGGTGCTGAGCTCTCTCAGCATGGCCGTGGGAGAATCTGTAGCTGATTTGCCAGTTAGTTAATTATGTAAGTCAGATAAGCTCTTGGAAGCGGTCCTTGGTTTTTAAGATACCTTTCTTGAATGTCCGGGATGGTTCGCATTCATGCCAGGGCGGTCTAAGGGTTTCCCGCCCCCGCCGCTCTGCCTGCAGGTTGGGTGTGTTTGGGTCCGGGATTTGGGGAGGAATTGGTCCCGGGCCAGATTGGGGAGCAGCAGTGCTCTGTAGGTCCCCTGCAGCTCCCAGCTACGCAGCCCCCGGCTTACTTTTCTGCATGATGCATGTCTTCCTTTTCTCCCTTTCTGCTCCCAAGGATGTTAATGCCGGCGAGGGCAGTGAGTTTGCGGACAGTGGGATCGAAGGGGCCACCACCGACACAGACCTCCTGTCCAGGCGGTCCAATGCCACCAACTCCAGCTACTCGCCCCCCACCGGCCGCGCCTTCGTGGGCAGCGATAGCGGCAGCAGCTCCACCGGGGATGCGGCCCGCCAGGGGGTGTATGAGAATTTCCGTCGGGAGCTGGAGATGAGCACCACCAACAGCGAGAGCCTGGAGGAGGCGGGCTCGGCGCACAGCGATGAGCAGAGCAGCGGCACCCTGAGCTCCCCGGGCCAGTCGGACATCCTGCTCACGGCCGCGCAGGGCACAGTGCGCAAGGCCGGGGCGCTGGCCGTCAAGAACTTCCTGGTGCACAAGAAGAACAAGAAGGTGGAGTCGGCCACCCGGCGGAAGTGGAAGCACTACTGGGTGTCCTTGAAAGGTAGGGAGAGAGCGCCCCGCCCCCTGTGCGTGAGGCACCTTGCGCGCCAGGGTGCACCTGCGCACGGGACGTTTTGTGCGGACGTGGGGTGGGTATTTTATACCAATTTTAACCAGTTGTGTTTTATTGTGATAAGAATACTTAGCATAAGGTCTCCCCTCTTAATTTTAGGTGTACTGACCCTGTCGTGGACTGTAGAGCAGATCTCCAGAATGTAATCACCTCTCTTAACTGCAACTTTCTGCGCCTTGATTGTTGGGTAACCCCTCACTTCCTCCTCCCCACCAGCACTGTTGTGTTTACTTTTTCGCAGTTGAGCTAGAGGAGCGTGGCACACAGGCTTTCCTTGTATAGACAGCTGCTTCTGATGACAGTTTTGAGGGACATGTTCCAAAAGGAAAAAAAAAATTTAATCATTCAAGTCAGTGAAGTACCTCCCAAAATGACTATCTTGGAGGCAAACATTCATTTGAATCCTATGAAATGACCATTTCTTTAGATTAAAATGATAGAATATCACTAATTTCATAAGGCTCAGCCCAGTGCTTAATAGAATGTTCGAGCTGTCCTAGGTTTGTGAAAAAGTTACTGTTTTATGGTCACAGTTTGAATATATGAGTGTGTGTGTGTGTGTGTGTGTGTGTGTGTGTAAATACATACACATGAGGAGAGATTGCTCCCTTTTCATTAATAAGCATAATACTTTTATATGTTGCTATTCATTGTCATACTTTTGAAGTACGTGTATATACTATTGCACATGTCTGCGTATGTCTCCATAGGAGGAAAGTTGTAGCACATGTGCTAGACCACTTAGACCCTCTGTCACAAGCCAAATTTGAAACCGGGTTAGGCTGTGGAAGGACAGGTTCAATAACAAGCACGAAGGACAAGCACAGGGGGAAGTCTGGCCTTCCCAGATGTGGTGTACCCTCTAGACCATTCGATACTCAATCTCATTAACTGTGGTTGGTGGGAGAACATCCAACCCTAGAGGCACAGAACACTCTATAGTCTTCACAGTGATGTGCAGGCCAACCCCTGAAGGACAGGCGAGGTGTAGGTCAGTTCCATTACCGCTTGTGCCAACTTTTGTTCCAATACTTCAGTGAGACAGGAAGACAGCTTGTTAATTAGACCCTATATTGTCATAGAGACCCACAGTTATGGTGCATTAAGCAGGATAGAACTGATTGCCTTCCCGTCCACCATAGGTAGACCATCTGAAGTTATTGTGGTGACTCCTTCCAGTGGGTCACCTAGGTCCCAGATTGCTTCTGTCTCCTTGCTCTGCTGTTCCCAGGTCCAGTCCCTATGGTCAAGGTAGCTTACCACCAGGCCCATGTCCTGCAGAAAAATGAAGGTATATCCCTCTGCTGTGTATCAGGGCTGTGATGACCAAGTACCACAGACTGAATGGTTTAACCAAAGAAATTTATCTTCTCACAGTTCTGGAAGCTGAAAGAGATCAAGTTGGAAGTGGGGTTGGTGTGACCCCTGTCTCCTTGGCTTCGAGGTGGCTGTCTTCTTCCAGTATCTTCCCATGGCCTTCCCCTTCTGCCTGTGTCCAGATTCCCCCTTTTTAGAAGGATAGCAGTCAGATTGGATTAGGGCCCACTCCTCTGACCTCAGTTTACTGTAATTACCTTTGTAGATATCCTGACTCCAAGTACAGTCACCTTTTGGGGTTCCAGAATAGGACTTTGGCATAGGAATTTGGGGCAAGATAATTCAGCCCATGACAGGCCATAAATCTGTGTGTTAAGCAATCTTCCCAGGTGATTGCTACACTTATCTGAGAACACCAATGTTAGTGTCATAGACTAACAATAATTAGGCAGTTTTTTACTTGGGACATGGAGGAGGGCATTGTTTTGTTTCTGCCATTCCCTTAGAGAATAAAGGATATTCAAAGCCAGGGAGTGACATCTCAGAGCAAGAGCTTAAGAGCCCGTTAGAGAAAGGAGTCTTCATGTTCTTGGTGACCCAGATTTGAATGACACAGTCTGTCAGGATCCAGGCCCAGGATACAGAGCCACTGAGCCCTTCGTTTCTTAATCCTGATGGGTCCCCATTATATATTGACATGCTCGGGGCTGGTCCTTGTCACTCAAAGACAGAATGGGCTGCTGTGTTTTTTCTTGGCAACCCTGGGATATCAAGAAATAAAAAAGCAGAGCGCACCTGGGAGCTGTGGGGTAGATTTCTCCAAAGAGTCTTGCACTTTGGACAGAATAATTAATTTTTTTAAAAAAGATTTTATTTAGAATTAATCTCTGAAGCATCTCTTATTGGCAACTGCTGAGCATACAGGTGATGTTCCGGTGAAGGGGAAGACAAGTGGACTGCTTTCAGGGAGCATATATTTTCCTGATTTGCTACTTAGTGTTAATCTTCACACCAAAACAGGCAGAAAATTAGAGTAAAAGCCGATTTTAACCACCTGCTGTCATGGGTGATTTTCAACCAACTTTGAAAAATTATAAAAACAGCAATTTGAGAAGACCGTAAAATGTTCCACATTTGCACATACTAGGGTTTGTGGATGTCTCCTCTTCGTTATCCGCAGACTTCCTTCTCCGTGTTCAGCCTGCGGTACAGCTGTGTTGCTTCTTGTCTGTTCAGAGTCTGCTAATCATTAGTGTCATGTTAGTCCGAGAGATGAGAGCAGGATTTCTCAACAGGGGCACTGTTGACATCTTCCGGGTAATTCTTTGTTGTGGGGATACTCTCTGGGGCTCGGCAGGATGTTTAGCAGCATCTCTGTTCTCCCCCTGCTAGATGCCAGTGGCATCTACCCCCGCCTCCCCACACCCAGTGACAGCCAAAAATGTCTCCAGACACCACCAGATGTCCTTGACCTCAAGGGCAAAATTGCCCCACTTCAAGAACCTTCCATTTGGAGGAAAATAGCATCACCTTCCCATTTTCTTTCCTGTATTGATCTCTGAATCTGTGCTAGCTTAAGAAGTGAAAATACGTACAGATGATTCTGCAGTGTGTTACATGTGTTTCTGAAAAGAACTGAGATCTTCAGAATAACAGGAATTATGGGAAAAATAAGGCCGGGCAGACTACTTAACAGGTATGCCATTAAATTATGTGTTTGCAACTTTTTAGCCCAACAAGATAAATAGACAAATAGATGGATGGATAACTAACTACCCAGCTAAAAATACTCACATAGTTAACATCTTACTTTTTAACAAAGAATGGTATAGAAAATGTGGGACTTTGCCTTTAAGAACAAAATAAATATAACCTGAGTGGGTAGAAAGAAGAGTCGAAACTCCTGAATTTTTGAGACCAGGACAATGATGAAGAAATCCTAAAGCTCAGAAGCACCATATAACAGGACTTGTAAGGAAAGCTTTGGGCAAACTCTGCCAAGGGAAAAGTGATGTGAGTGGCCATGATGTTTGGCTGAGTTCGGGGATTTGCCTTCAACAGCTGTTAACCTACAGATGTGAAATATGATGGGCTGGGAAACACTGCCTTTGAACTCATGGGACTTTTCCATTGATCCCCATCATTCTACATGGCTAATCGCATAGAAGCAAATTTGCTTTATGAAAACTCATATTGTAGCTGAATAGGTTATACTTTCAAGGACTTTGCTGTTCACATAAAGTGTGACGCTTGCTGGTGGTTAAGATGTTGAAGACTGACAGAGTTAAGAAAGAATCATAAAGTTGGGCCCAGGCTTCTCCTGAAATTGGTTTTGGTGAGTCGATGATAAATGCGCAGCTAGTAATTACGCTTACAGTGAGCCTCACATTTAGGTGACGATGGAGCCACCTCGCACACATCTCTGAGAAGTTTTTACTGTGACGGTTGCACTAGTTTCACAGTGCACCAAGGTGTGGCCCAGGCTTCCAGATCCCCCACCCCAGGCCCTCAGACGTGTGCTTTGCCATTTCTTCTTTCAGTAGGAACACGGACGTGGTTTCTTTCTAGAAGAACATTTTCTAGAACATAATTGAGCTAGAAAACCTATCCTTTCTTTCCTTATCCTTAAAACATCTAAAGCTACTGTTATAAATGGTTTTCTCCAAGGGCATAGCCAATTCTTGAGACCGGTAAACCCAATAATTTGTGTCACCTGGTTGTACATCACGTGAGCTATTGCGAAGGGACTCCAGTGGTTCCCTACTGACTGGTAGGCCTCACACCATGGAATTTGCAGTTCTGACCTGTGGAGCTGGGGTTCTAGCCCCCCTCCACTGGCCAAAGGAGCCTAAGAACCCCCCCCCCCCAGTGTTACAGACCCCATATGGCTATAACAGAACACTCTAAAACAGAAAGTAGGGGTGCCTGGGTGGCTCAGTTGGTTAAGCGACTGCTTTCAGCTCAGGTCATGATCCTGGAGACCCGGGATCGAGCCCTACATCAGGCTCCCTCCTCGGCAGGAAGCCTGCTTCTCCCTCTCTCACTCCCCCTGCTTGTGTTCCCTCTCTGGCTGTGTTTCTCTCTTTCAAATAAATAAAATCTTTAAAATAAATAAATAAATAAAGCAGAAAGTGAGGGTCTTAAAGAAGTTGAGGGCATGCCTGGAGAGTTTCATATGAGTTGAGAAACTGTGATTTAAGAATCTTTGCCTTTTGGGCAAACTCGAAATGGATGAAAGACCTCAACGTGAGGCAGGAATCCATCAAAATCCTGGAAGAGAACATTGGCAGTAACCTCTTTGACATCGGCCACAGCAACTTCTTTCAAGACACGTCTCCAAAGGCAAAGGAGACAAAAGCGAAAATGAACTTCTGGGACTTCATCAAAATAAAAAGCTTCTGTACAGCAAAGGA
>PITA01029087.1:0-18405 GCA_004023965.1 Spilogale gracilis | reverse complement strand
GAATGAACCATATAGGTGACTGGGTTAAGAGTGTTTCATGAAGAGAGACAGCATGTGCCAAGGCCCTGGAGCAGGAATGTGCTTAGTGATTTGAGAGAAAGGCAAAGAGGCTGGGATAGAATGAGCAAAGTGGAGAGTGGCTAAGATATGTGGCATGCATTTAGAGCAGTAGTCACTTGCTGGACCATGCATGGCTTGTTGAGAATTTGGGATTTTATTTTTAAGTATAGCAGGATGACTTTGAAGGGTTTTGAACAGAGAGGTGGCACAACCTCCTCCCTGTTTTCAAAGGAATGTGTGTCTTTAAAGGAATCCTGTGCGCTAACTGCATCTGGTATGTTTAGACATGTACTAATATCCTGTCCAGTTGGTCCATGGCACACAGTAATCACTTAGTGCATGCTCACAGGACAATCCTCTTGGTGTTTGCAATTTGGTATCTTTGGATGGCTTGGAGCCCTTAGGTGTACTTAATTCTGAACCATATTTGGATTCAACCAGAGAGTTTTGAGAGCCCACCACGTACCTAGAACAAACCTTATTTGATCTTCATATTCTTGAGAAGTAGACATGATTACTCCTTTTGCAGATGAGAACCCTGGGATTCACAGAATTAAACAACCCACCCAAGTTTGCACAGTTGCAAGTGACTACGGCGGTCTTGAACTCATCCTCTTATTCTGCATCCTACATTTTTGTGCAAAACTTAACTACAACTCTTTGCTCTCCTCTTTCATCATCTGAGACAGGATAGGAAGTATAAATAAAAATGTGCATAGTGCTAGACAATGTAGACACACCATCTGAATTGGCCCCCAAACAACTCCATGAGTAGATAATATGGTATGATCTCCATTTTCTAAATGAAGATGTTGAGATATAACTGCTTGTTCTTGACCTGTGGTCCATCAGCTGGCATCATCAGCACCACCGGGGAGCTTGTTAAAAATGAAGAATCTGAAGTCTCAATCTATGAAATGGAGAAGATAATAGCTTCCTTAAGTATTTAGTGCCCTTCCACTTCTCATTGTTTGTATCACTGTTTGGACAAGCAACTCAAGCTCTTTTTGCAAATGCAGATTGTGATTTAGTAAGTCTGCTAACATTCTATTGCCAAACTAGGTCATGTGGCCAAACTGGACCTCAACAGATCTGGATGCGTTCTCTGTCCATGGAGGGAAACAGGGAGTGAGAATGCTGAATTCATTGCTGAATGATGAGCCAGATTGTCACAGAATATTAGTAAGGAATTTGGCTATTTTAGTCTACCAACTACTTTTCTTAATTATGACAAGGATTTTTCAGTTGTTTTCTGGGGTATCCTACCAAATTTAACTGACTGTCAAAGGATCCTCTTTTAAACATCTGTAATGGAATTCTCTGGAAGGAATTCTGGCAAGTACATTTTTTTCTCTTTTCTCTCTCGTCAGACATTCACATTTCTTATAAAATGGTACATCGGACAGCTGTCTGGATGAACTCCCATTAATCTAGCTCTGTCCTTGTTCTAAGGAAAAATGAAAGGCTCCTGATCAATAGATTAGTAATTCTGCATTAAATCAGTTGGACTCCTGACCATCCTTTATTTCACTGAGGTATGCTAATTTTGGAAAAATTTATTGAACTTCGTCAAGAAACAGAAAATTAGCAGCATGGTGGAAGCCATCTTCACACTCCCTTCTAGTTGCTGTGCCCCCAAGGGTTGCCACTAGCCTGACTTTGATGAACATATACTAGTTTTGCCCATTTCTGTTCTTTAGCTCAATGGAGGCACGTAGCATGTACCCTTGCATCTTTTTATTTTATTCTATTTTTAAAAAAATTTTTTGTACCCTTGCATCTTGACTCATTCACTTAACACCATGTGAGATGTATCCATATTTTACGTGAAGTTGCAGATTGTTACTCTTCGTTGCTGTGCAGTATATACTTATCTACTCTTCTGTTTTTTAACAATTTGGAAGCGTCTGTTTTTTAGATAGTAGGACTAAAGCTTCTAGGAACATTGTAGTCTATGACTTTTGTTGAACCTATGTGTGTATTTCCTTTGGGTAGACACCTCTGAGTGGGATTGCTGGGTCACAGGATTCATATATGTTCATATTGAGCAGACACTTGCAACTTCTGTTTGGAGGGTTTGGAGGGAGCTGTTGACTTAGTCAAAAGTGCAGGTGGCTACCTTTCATTTATAACCTTGTGAATATCCACTTTAAACATAGTAAGACTATCCGTTCTCTGGGCCTGAGCTGTTCTTTGGTTGCGTATTAGGCAGTTTTGAAAGCTGTACTACCTTCTTTAAGTTCCTGGGGCTATATCCAGTGTATGCCTCATAGATTAATAAGAGATGGAGGTTCTTGTCACGGGTGCTGTGTTCACAGGGAAAATGTCCCAGCGTACCATCGCCTAGTACTCTCTCTCAAGAGTGGATGATAGGTCTGGAAAACCATGATTATCCCTTTAGAGACCAAATGACAGAGTCATTTATCATTTCAAGTCCTACGGAGAGGGACAGGCCTTGTTCCAGGGTTATGCTAATGAGCGAAGGGTTCTGCCTTCCTGATATTTGCATGCTTGCCTCTCTGTGGATAAAAGCAGAGTTTTGAGATTTGTTGGAGATCAGAGCCCTTTGTAGAAACAAAAAGACATAGAGAGACTTAGGAAAAGAGATAGGGAGCTACGTATAAGCTATACCTCAGCATTTCATACACGCCAAGAAAAGATACCTGCCCAAGATGAGGCACCTGAATTTTTTGCTCAGTGTGCATCAGTTACAGCAGATAAGATTACCTAAGAGACTTTTGAATAGAGAGAAAAACGTTGAGTTGGAGGTCTCCCTCCGAAGGGCATACTTACCAGGTTGAAGTGGCCAGTGGGAGTAAAAGATAAAATGCACAGCGAAAAGCTCCTTCTCAGCCTCTTCCTTAAGGCCAGGTTGACTTTTCCTGCTCTTTCCTGGCTGTCCTTGTCCTGATGAGTACAAAAGCCATCAGGAAAGCTGCTTTCACAGAGCTACCACTCGGGGGGAGAAGCACGTGGAAAACATGCAGGAAAAAAATATATGTAAATAAGGTACAAATTATGAATCAGAGTGATTCAGAAGAATATGAGAGAGCGAATATTTTTGACTTTGCTAATTATATCAACAGGGAGGTGGCTAATTTGGCATTGAAATAGCCCAATGGCATAGTTATATCTTAAAATATATGCTTAAAAATATGTGCATAAATAAAAATTTAGTGATGTCTTATATTTGTTTTCTCATCTTCATGAAGTATGGACCCCTGAAGAGTAGTAGGCAGGGCCCCAGAAAAAACCAGATACACACTCAGATGGGGGAATTCGAGGAGACTTAAGGGAATATGTTTACACAATTGCCGGCAGGGTTAAGGGGAACCAACATAGAATTTTGAAGCCCCTGGAGTCATGGCAGCCTTGAGGGGTTCTTTATCACACTTGGGGCAGAATGAGCTGGGGGAGAAAAGAGCAACCAGTACCCAGGAGTTGTGTCTAGAGGAGAATCTCAGCCACCCAGCATCACCTTGGCGGGAGGGAGCCAAGCCCACTTTCCCACCTCCCTCCCATCTCCTGATGGTGTCTCTTCATGGGATGAATCCAACTGGAAGCCCAGCTGTAAGGAACCTTTTCATTGGTCCACGGAGATAAATTCCCCTTGCCCTCAGTGGAAAAGGGCCAGATGGGTAAGGGGGAACCATTCAGCATAGGGATAATTAGGTTTCTCAAGAACCAAAACAAAGCTTGCTGCTTTGATAATGGTCCTTTTTTGTAAAATGCACACCTATGGTACTGTTATTATTTAGTGTTCATTACACACTTCTAGCTCATTAAGCATTCATTAGTTAGGGTCTAATTCTGCAAAAGCTTCTTTTCCCAGCCATGAAAATCAGCAGGTTCTTTTTTTTTTTTTCTCAGCTGCCTTTATCCAGCTGAAAAAAAAAAGCTTTTTTTAAACAAATGTTACAGGGTTATGTAAAAACTCTGAAAAAATATCAATAATCAGCTTCAAAAGGTGAACACAAAATTTCCTGAGGCATCTATAATTATATTAGTATTTTACAGAGAAAACACTATCTTCTAGCTGTAAGTCTATATTTAGGAGCTAAAATACCTGGTTAGATCCTGTTCAGCCCTGGCTATTGATTTAGAAATTCATAGAACTATTTATTCTTCTGCTCAATAGAAAAGATTGCTTACCATAGCAACCCCTATGTTAGCATTCAGCTTCCTGGTTGCAAAGCATCTTCCTGAGGAGGATGTACATCGGTGTCCAAAGGGAGCCCAATTTTTAAAATATAATCTTAAGGGTGGAGGCTGTTATATTAAAATTTACAACAAAGAAGACAACCTGAGTGAGAGACTAACACTTGTCTCAGGCTTGTTTGCAATTATTTAATCTGCGTATTTTCCCTGATTCCAGGCATTCTATTCCTCTTGCCCTGTCTATAAGCCCAGAAAGGTGGGAAATAATAAAATATGCACAACCCACACCCAGCATCAGAAGCTTGCTGCTCTCTATGGGGAGTTTTCACTTAGGTAAGTTCACCCCACTGTTCTTAGATTTATCTTTCTTTCATCTGCTGGAAAAGGCAAATTCTTGGTCCTGCCACTCAAAATCTAGAGGAGAAAATATTTAGTCTCATTTTCTTTTGTGTTTTCTTGATGTCAGTCAGGTGTTTGAAACACTCAGTGAATGTTTTTGCCTTATATTGTGAAGTGAGTTAGCATTTTAATTAGGAAAAAGAATCGACTGCGCTCATAAGTGATAATCACAGCTTTCGTGAGTGAGCTCAAAATGATGGAGGCCAAGAAAGCATGCTTTGTATATCAACAATCAGGACCTTCAAACCTTTGCTTGGAGTTTCACAGGTTAAAAGGGGCTAGCTCACAGCTGCATTAGAACACTGCTCACGGTCGAAGATAATACTGAAATATAACCTTGGAATGGTTAGTGACTTTGACATTCTATTTCAGCTTTAGAACAATTTTTACCTGATTGCGGACAATGGCTGAACAGGAAAAAAAAAATATATGGTGGCTCAGGTAACTCAGATGACTGGCAGATAGATAATAGGGGTCAAGAGAGGTGAACAAGGAGTTCTATCCAAGGAAGTGTGTTGAAGGAAGAGGGGCTGGAGAATGGGATTGTGCTTTGGGCACAAGTAGAAGCTTTTTCTTCTGTATGCATTGTGTCTGAGCCCTGGAGAGCCCCATGAAGCAGGCTAGAGGCTTGAATGAGAACAGCATTTCTGATTGAAGCAGGAGCAAATATGTTGGTCTTCTTGCACATACTTTTATCCTAGACACTTCCCTCAGAGATATCATGGCTTTGCTTTCAAGTTAAACTACCTCTCTGCAGACTTGAGGAAAAATGAGATTCTGGGTCCTTGGCAGACCTCTCGTCGCATTAATTTTCATGAAGCCTTGATTTAGCAATAGGGGGCTCTTTCTTTTTGAGTTGACCTCAGCATTGATAAGTATAATCTGTGAGAAGATCAGGAAGAGTCATCCAGATGGACAAGATGGGACTGGGAGTTGGCTCAGAAATGGACTTGGAGGTCTTCTATAGGTATCTAAGTTTTGTGTAATCAGTTGATAAATCAGGCAGTTAATGAGAGACTGAAATATTAGCATTGCCTGAAATATTACTGCTGAAATATTATTTCCAGCTGTTATCAGTGCTAAAACATTCTTACTTATCAGCTTCCTTATTTTCTTTTAGAAAGAGAAAGAGAGAGAGCGCACAAGCATTGGGGGTATGGCAAAGGGGGAGAGAGAGAGAGAGAGAGAGAGAGAGAGAGAGAATCTTAAGCAGGCTCCATCCTCAGCATAGAGCCCAGCACAGGGACTGATAACCCTGAGATCATGACCTGAGCCAATATCAAGGGTCAGAGGCTTAACCAACCAATCCGCCCAGGTGCCCCACTGCCCATCTTTAGACCAGTGGTGCTCAAACTTTAGAACATCAGTAGTGCTTGGAGATTTAGTAATCCTGATGATTCAGAAGCTTCACCAGCAGTGACTCAGTCCTGGGTGGAACCTGAAAATCTGCATTTCTAATAAGCTCCCCGGGGGGTTGCCATTGTGCTGGCTGAAGGGCCACACTATGAATAACACTGACTCAGTTACCTGCCAACTGGTTGTTGGGCCCAGGACTCTGTGTTTTCACAATCCTCCAGGTGGTACAGATGTACACCAAAGTCTAAGAAGAATTGCTTTTAATCACATGGTCTCAAATTTAGCTAAACACTGGACCTATTTGGTAAATTCCTTAAAAGAGACTGATGTCTGGTCTCACCCAGCTGGTTCTGTTGAACTTGGACTGGGTAACAGTCTGATATGGGGATGAGTTGCCGCTCCCCAGATGATTCTGATGTGCAGACAAGGTTGAAAACCATTTCTTAAACCATCCCCTCACTGCTAGGTTGCAAGACTAGGCTGTCAGCAGTTTGTTCTTTCCAATGTGTTGCTATGGAAGGGAAGAGATGGATAAAAATTCTAGCATCTGAAAGGAAGGATGTCTTGCTAGCTTTGCGTGAAGTCAATCCCAGCTTACCTCACATGCTGTAGGGAGTGAGTAATGAAGAATGCTACTCAAAAGTACTGGGAGTGAGTCAGCCAGAAGAGGTAGAAATTTGGGCAGAAGAGCAAGTTGTATCAATCTGTAGAAGTGAAACTCATTTAGTTACATCCAAAGGGCCAAATGGACTATTTAAAATGCTCCAATAGAGCATTCGATTTCACAGCTGTCTGTAGCTTTGAGGCCAAATTATCCTTCCCTAAAGTTAGGAAGCAGAAGTAGGAGCACTACTCAAAGCCACATGTACTACTGAGATACTAATTAAGCCCCAATGACTTCAAGGACTCCTGTCCAGTCCTCTTAAATGCTTCATTCTTTGCCAACTGATACAAACAGATTTTTCTTGACCTTCCTCACCCTTGACCCAAATTTCTAATGCTGGGTATTATTAACATAAAAGGATGCCAACGTTTTACATTCCGGAGAATAGTTTCCTCCAAAGCAAACTTATATCCTTTTGTTACTACCCCAGGATCTTGAGATTAATTTCTACCTTTATTAAATAACAGTGTCTTCTAGGAATGTGTTAAAAAAAAAATCAGCAAGGTTCCTTCCATTTGGGAAATCCAGCTTGAAATTTAGGCAGCAAGTGTGGGTCTTATGCCAAATTTGAGCACTGAACGGAGGATGGGAGACACAGGATCTTCATCCTTGTTTTCATCTTATCATATGACCTTGAGAATGTCTTTGAACTCTTCTAAGCCTCAGTTTCTTAACTGCCAAATGGCAAGGACTTCTTCTGTTCCCCTTTGGCTTTAATCATGTAAAACAGGCTTAGGAAATGGGAATCTGGCTAACTCTGTGTGGTCAAGGTCAACTGCAAATCTGTTGGGTTAGTTTTTAGACCTTGAGCTGAAACAGTAAGGAAACTGTGGCCTGTTTGCAATGACTTAGCTTCAACTTCAGGGCCATCTGCCCCCTCCCTCTCTCCCTGCTGCGTACTAGCTGTTGTTTTTCACTGGTAGGATTTAAGAGACTGGAGAAAACAAGCCATATTCAACTCACTCCTCTTAGGATAACAGAAGATAAATCACTTTTCCTATGATCTGCTTCCAAATCACTCTCACCAGCTGTGAATCTCCTGTTCACTGAAAGTAATCGGTTGAACTTTTCTGTTGGTCTGTACTTGGCCATCCTGAAAGGAAGCTCCACTTACTTTGTTGGTTCCAAGAAAATGCGTCCATGTTAAGGCCTCATTCTACTTCTCCCTAATTGGGTTAGTGAGGGAGGAGGGAATGAGCTTTGCTTCTCTGATTTGCTGGTAAACTGGCAAATACTCTCAAAAACACGGGTCTAGCCCTCCAGGGTAGAGTTGTCTTTGCCAACGGATACAAATACATCTTTCATGACGTTATAACCATTTTTACTCATGTGGAATGTGGGACCGTATGAACATAAAAAGATGTCAAAACTTAAATCCTGGCAAAGCAGAGACACAGCTAAACCTAGCACTGAGAATGATGGACACAATAGCAACTGAACTAGTATTACATGGTTGTGTGGGAAGAGTTGCCTTTTTGCCTAAAAATGTGTCAAAAGGTAGAAAGGGAAGCAGAGGAAAGGCATACTTCTGGAATTTAAGAGCCCTGGGCTTGAGGTTTGATCATTAGTTAACCATCTATGAGCTCTTGAAAGAATTTCTTAGTTGTTCCGGATGTGAAACATGTCTAAATCAGCACATCTGGAACTTTAACATGCACTGGAATCCCCTGGATGTTGGTGAAATGCAGACTCTGATTCAGTAGGTTTAGGATCCTGCACTTCTAATATCTCCACGGTGATGTCAGTGCTGTGAAGCTGAGACCACACTCTAGCAAGTGGCCAGTAGATGCTCCCCAAGTTATCCTCCTGCTCTGAAGGTAAACAAATAAGTAAATAACTCTTAAGCTATTTAGAAGAGTTCTATTAAGTCTGATGCTGAAGTCCAGATTCTACAAATCATTATATGAATGTGTCGTAGTACCTGAGTGGATTCTCTACATTTCACACCCTCATTGCAGGAAAAATGTCAATCATAGAAGTAAGAGTATTTGGAGTAATGGTCCTCCTGTTTTTCCCAAAATATTATACTCTGCCTATTGGATACCTTCTGATCTTCCTCCAAAATAACCCAGAAGAAATTGATAGTGAGTATTGGAAGCTTATTGATTTTGTGTATCAGCCCAAGAATTATGCTTAAAAAGGTTTCTGTGAAATTTATGAAACATAAGCAATGGGTTATGTTGATGTTTTAATTGCCAAACCAGTTATTTTCTTTTCACTGCTTGTACTGTAGCACAAGTTTCTAATTTTTATCCTGAGACTGAATCTATATTCCAGCTAGTGACACAGAATATTAACAAACATTTGCATGCTCCTAATTAGAAATGCTCCGTCGACCTTCTAACGTGAGTTACGTGGCCAAATCCAGAAACCCCTGTGTGTGTCTGATGTGTGCAGCTTGGTTTGCATACCGCAAGACGTGGTCATGAAATTAACAACATTGATGGTGAGACTATGAGCTTGGATATGAACTTGGCTTTCCACTGTTCTTTTTTTTTCAAACTGGATAGTTTAACAAGGTTTCTGTGTGTTCAGGCTTTCAGTCAGAAATGTAGTCACTTGTGACAAGATGTAGCCTACCGGCAGTGGCAGCAGAAACGAGCTGCTGGTTCTCCTGAGGAAGTCATTTCTGAACTTCATTACCGAAGACTGACATCAGCAGCAAAGTCAAAGATGTGGTTTCTTTGCAGTATGTGCATGGGACACACTCACTTTGATGAAACGGGAGGAGGTGAACTGTGGGCAGCTTGCCTTCTGTTTTGCATCAGGGAACAAAAAAGTTTGGGAGAAAGTTTCATTTGCAATGAACACCAATGCCTTTCTGTTGGGTGTTGGAAAAAAAAAAAATCTCTGCTTAGAATAGAAACTGATTGAAGAAAAAAAACACTTTACCTCAGTGAGGAAAAATATTTAAAAAATTAGTGTCTTTATTGTTTTGAAATATTATCTCAAATAAGCCTCCAGAATTGGAGATCACATGAATTTTTATATGGTGCCAGGTTAATGACAGTGTATTTGGAATCAGAACATAGTGAGCTGAAATGAGACTTGAATCAATCACTTAGAGTCTTTCTTGGCTTCAGGGGTCTTTTCTAGACAGTGCATTGTTAATATTCATCAAGGGTCCCTACTAACGCTGCAATTCCTTGATCAGTTTTCTAATGATATTTTGCTTTTCTCATGTTTCATGTTTATTTACAATCCTAATAATTTTTTTCACATTTAACATTTTTCATAACTTGGCCATTTCTCTTAGCAAAAAAAGTCAAAGAGCCCCCATAGATTTTCCTCTGATGTTTGGATTTTAAAACCCTAATAAAGCTCCAGGAGACAGAAGAAGGACTTGAGGAGCGGAAAGAGCTAGGTCAAGGCAATGTTCATCTGCTCCTTCTATCTTGTATTTTGGTGGGTTTGTCTTGTCAAGGAGCTGTGAACTTTAGAGAGGAGTTTCAAATTGACCACAGGGAATGGTTTTCTAGGGGCCACTTTGAAGTGGTTATACATTGACTCAGGGAAGCACTAGGTGGGAAAATGAAGCCCAGTGATGTGCTGGGCTGGCTGAGCTCCTACAGCCTTATGAGATCAATTGTGTGCATCTCTGTCCAGCTCCTGGGTACAATGGGAATATT
Source organism: Spilogale gracilis (assembly GCA_004023965.1). Taxonomy (NCBI): domain Eukaryota; kingdom Metazoa; phylum Chordata; class Mammalia; order Carnivora; family Mephitidae; genus Spilogale; species Spilogale gracilis. Next base: position 8,139 of record PITA01029087.1, on the reverse strand, counting down.
TATACCATAGAAATCAGCAAGTGCTACAAATGGAATGTAATTTGTTAGAGCCAGTTGTTAAACATTTATGAGCATTGCAACTGGATGTCAGACATGCACACAAAAATACACATAGCAACACCTCTCCCCTTCAGAATTTGTGAATGTCTTTATCAAAGCAAAGAATTGAATTAGAACTTCCCTCTCTCAAATGCCCTTTTTTATGACTTTTTCCCCAATTCACAATGTCCATACAGTTCTTCTTTTAAAAACATGTACATGGGGTGCCTGGGTGGCTCAGTTGGTTAAGCAACTGCCTTCGGCTCAGGTCATGATCCCGGAGACCCGGGATCGAGTCCCACATCAGGCTCCCTGCTCGGCGGGAAGCCTGCTTCTCCCTCTCTCACTCCCCCTGCTTATGTTTCCTCTCTGGCTGTGTTTCTCTCTGTCAAATAAGTAAAATCTTTAAAAAAAAAAAGCGTGTACAGTGTATCATTATTTCATACTTCTATTAAAGGACTACATATACTTCAAATGGATTATGAATGGAAGAGGAAAAATCATCTGTGTTTGTATAATCTAAATTATTACAATTAATAATAGTAGTAGTTTATTATCATTAGTATAATTTTTTCTATGTATATATAGTCCTATGAAAAGGAAACAATTTCCTTAATCATTACTCTGTGATTTAGGTTTCTTCTCAGTTCTCCACTATGACAGATAATATGTGATGAACAACTTGATAATGACTTAGATGGTAGAGAAAGGCTATGGGATGGAAATATGGAGTGTTGTTTTTTTTGGACCCCGCACCCACTGAGTTGTTGACAAGATGGGGGAGAAGATGGCATGATCAGTTTAATCTTGGCCAAGGAAAATTCAGCTGTCTGTCGAGCAGTTTGGAGAACCTGGAGATTTATGGAAGTCCTATAAAATGCTAACTGAATGGCATGTGTGGGTGTGTTGAGATTTGATGCCAGGACGTTTTGAGAAGAGCTTGCCAGGGCTTAAATCAACCCTATCATCAGGATCAGAGCACATGCCAGCTATTTTTTTTCTCGTGTCCCAAGGCTGGACCTGATTGAGGACACCTGTTAGGAATATTGGTCACCTGATGCATATCGAGGCAAGCGACACTTCACGGAGAGTTTGGTAACAGGAAAGGTAGAACCTTTAGTTGTTGGGTGAGGCTGAAAAACTTCTGTGTACCGCTGCTTGCCAAAGCCACCTCCAGCTTGCTGGGCGGGCATCTTCCTGAACCTACCAACCGAAAGGCCTATCAAGCCAACTAATCTGATGCACTGTGTTCTCTGATAGCTGTGCTATCAATATATTTGTGTATATCTCCACTTGCTCTGTTCACTCAAGTGGAGGCTCGGTCGTTGAATGCACCTGGTTTTGAATGTATTGCATTCTTCATTTAATTCAATGCAGCAGACATGTGGTGTGCAGTAGGCCACTGCAAGACATGGTGTAATGGTTATTTTTCCGTTTTTTCAGACTGACTGTATAATAGAAAAGATGTATTAAAATACCCAAACTATAAGTCCCTTATAATATATAAGGGTTACCACTAAGATGTGGGGGCAGAGAAAAAGATCTGAGTGAGATTAGGGAACAGTGACTTCAGGGGGGCAGTGACATGACTAACTTTTTGACTAGTGAAGAATTCTAGCGAGAGGGAGTTTTGTGGATAAACAAGCTATTAACAATTGCTCATAATTATATAGTGCTTTTTGATAAAGGGATTTCATGTATTTTATTACATTTAATTAAGGTAGAAGCAGAAAACAGCCTGACTTGGCTGAGCAGAGCCTCGAGGGACAGTGGGGGAAGTGTTTCTGTGACAGTCAGTTGTTCCTAGACTACAGAGGATGTCTTTTTTTAAAAATTTCTTTCTTTTTTTTTTATATTTTATTTATTTGACAGAGAGAAACACAGCCAGAGAGGGAACACAGCAGGGGGAGTGAGAGAGAGAGAAGCAGGCTTCCCACCAAGCAGGAAGCCTGATATGGGGCTCGATCCCGGGTCTCCGGGATCATGACCTGAGCTGAAGGCAGTTGCTCAATCAACTGAGCCACCCAGGCGCCCCCACAGAGGATGTCTTTATCTGGATTCCTCCAAGAACTGATCCTAAAGTGAAGATTTTAAGTAGTTTATTTGGAAAATAATCCCAGGAGTAAGGATGAAGGGAGAAGCAGGTGAGGCAGGAAAGGGAGGGAAGCCAATAAAAGGGAACATGCAGATTACCACCGGGATGAGGTGGGGGACCTCAAATATAGAATTTAAGAAATGCCAAACACTTTTGTAATTAAAAACAAACAGTATTTTAACAAAAAGTTAAAACATCAAAATTAACACCAAAAAGCACCTTGATAAAAAATGATCAGTATTTAAATTTTTTAAAAAGGTTTATTTATTTTAGAGAGAGAGAGAAAGGGGAGAGAGGGGCAAAGGGAGAGGGAGAATCTCCAGCAGACTCCTGAGCAAGGAGCCCTATGCAGGGCTCAATTTCATGACCCTGAAATTATGACCTGACCCAAAGTCAAGGGTCAGAAGCTTGACTGACTGAGTTACCCAAGCACTCCAGAAAAATCATCAAAATTTTAAATAAATAAGGAATCTGGCAATGCTGTGTTGAGCCATATTGGAGCCTGGGGCAAAAGGAAAAACATGTAAAAATACATTTTTATGAATTTTTAAAACAGTGAATTTTCTTCCGAACATTAACTGAAAAGTATATTCAAAAACTGAAAAGTAAAAAAAAAAAAAAAAGAAAAAGAAAAACTGAAAAGTAGGTGTATTAAAATTCACACCATTATTTTAAATTTAAACATTTTGTTTACATCAAAACCAAATTTTATTATTTTACTGTTTTTAGTGGAAAGAAACTCATCAGTAATACTTTCATGAAAACCATTAATCATTTAAAAATACGTTTAAAGATTGTAGATAGAAGCATACACAGTTCTTTTGCCTTAGGCTATAGTATGGCCCCCGCATGGCACTGGTTAGCACTGTGGGCCATGATGGTTCTGCAGGTCCTCTGATAATTGCTCTACTGAGCACTTAGAAGGCTGGAGTGTTCGTCCACCAACTCTTGGTCCTCATTAGCTAGGGGCTCTTTCTGTGGGTGCTAATCCTCTGGCACTCCCAGCATGCTCCTGGGGAGATCAAGACCCATGGGAAAGATACTACCACCATCAGCTGTGGTGGGCTTTGACATGCATCCAAGGACCACAGGCTTTTATAGTATATGCCCTATGATAGTATGAAAGGCTTTTGGGAACATGCAGAATGATTATCAGAACTCTAGTTTAGAAATATGTGCTTTTTTAATTAAAAAAAATTTTTTTTGGAGATGGGAGGAGTAGGAGAGGGAGAGACAGAGTCTTAAGCAGGCTCCACGCCCAGTGCCCAGAGCAGAGCCCCAAGCAGGGCTTAGTCTCACAACCTTGGATCATGATCTGAGCTGAAATCTCTGCTCACAAAATTAAATTTCTTTCTCACTCTCATCCCTTCCTTCGGAGACAAGAGGGGAAGAGGGAAGTGGGTATGAATACACATAAGTTATGAAGTAAAGAAAGAAGCTAGGGAGGACAATGGTTAGATGACTTATTTTGGTCATGGTGTAGGAATTCAGGTTTCCCACTGGGGGGAAAAAACCTGTTAAGAATGGAAAATATTTAGGTAAAACACATGGAATGAAATGGAGAAAAACGAAATGACCACAGAACAAGGTAGAGAACCTGGGGAAGCAGTGACCCTCCTCTGTGGTGCTAATAGAGTTTTATTGTTGTAGGCAGCTTCTAGGATAATCCACAGTGAACCACACTTCCTGGTATTTATACTGACAGAATCTCCACGTTTTGAGTTTGGGCCCACATATTAACTCACCTCCAGCAAATGGAGTACAAAACAAGTGATGGGGTGTCACTTCTGAGAGCAGGTTATAGAGAGACTATGGCTTCTATGTGGAATATACAATGGACTATTACTCAGGCATAAAAAAGAATAAACTGTGGCAATTTGCAACATGAATGGATCTAGAGGCTATAATGCTAAATGAAATCAGTCAGTCAGAGAAAGTGACAGGCATGATTTCACTCATAGTGGAACTTAAGAAATGACTGAGCAAAGAGAAAAAGAGGCAAACAAAAAGCAGACTCAAGAGAACAAACTGGTCTTTGCAGAGGAAAAGCGGGTGGGGGATGGGTGAAATAGGCGAAGGGGATGAAGAGTACGCTTAGGATCAGCACTGAGGAACATACAGAGTGTTGAATCGCTGACACCTGAAACTAATATAACATCGTATGTTAATTACACTGGAATTAAGAAAAAAACCCAAAACCGGCTTCATCTTGAGAGCTCCTCTCTCTTTCATCATGTGCCCGGGAAGGAAGCCAGGTGCCATGTTGTAAGGGAGCCTTGTGGAGACACACAGGTGATGGAGGTGTCCTCTTAGATGAAATGCAGCCCCAACGGACAGTCTGCACCATCACGAGAGACTTTGACCAACAGGCACTGAGCTAAGCTACGCCCGGAGTCCTGACCCCCAGGAAAGGTGAGATATAATATTTGTTGCTTTAAGCTGCTAGGTTTTGAGGTAATTGCTATTCCACATTAGATAATTAATATGCACCTGTCATTAGTGGGCTGAAATAGAGGTACCTTACAAAAATGTTTTCCTGGCATTAGGGGTAAGGGAATGGGGACAGAGAGAGGACAATTTCTCCAAAGTCATTCAGAAACAGTGCTTTCTCGTGTATGACTCACCACTTCTTTCACGGTGAGGGGCACTTCTGGAGTCAGAGGGCATTGGTCCTCACTGACATTGTGAAGGACAAGGTTGCGGCAGTCAGCTTTCACCCCCCATCTAGGCAAAACCCCCATGACAAACTGAGGGCAATAATCTCAGGAATCCTGAGGCTGACGTCCACCGTCAAGGCATCTCACTCTCTGCCACTGGTGGGGACCCTTCTAGCCGGAGTGTTGTTTCCAGATACCCATTTTTCTAATTCATTCCTGACTGTAAAGTAGGGATCATTTGGAAATTACACATTGGGAGTAAGAGGGAAGGGGAGTAAAAAGTCAGTACATGACTCATCTCCTATAGGTGTGGTCCTCAGTGGAGCTGAAATCCACAAGTGTGTGGACCTTTATTCTCTGGGATTCTCAAAGGCTAACAAGTATGCCTTGCATAAACCAGATAAACATGTAGGAAATTGTAGGAGAGGCCAAATTTTACCTTCACTCTCTTCAGTCTGTTTCCAGCTGGGCCTAGATATTAAATTGACCTAGATAGAGTAACAGGAGCAAAGCATGCACTTTTATTTAATATGAGTTTTACATAACACTAGGGCTTTCCTAAGGAATGGAGAACCAAAGAAATGGGAGAATTTAAGCCTTTTGTCTTAAGCTGAACAAAGAGATGGAAAAGTTACTCAATTTGGGGGGAAACTAGAGGAAGATAAGAATGATTTTAATAAGGTCTGTTTGAACTTGATCACCACTTCTCATCCTTGATAATGCACTTACCTTTTGGTGTCAGGGAGGGCATCTTTCACATGAGAATGTCAACTTCCGCTCTTAAGAAAAAGAAGGAAGGTCAAGAGGATTTTTCTAGTGTAAGCTGTTCTTCAAGTGCCTTTAATTCAAAATAGTCAATATGGCATATTTTGGGGTGGCATGTTCTGAACTTTCTTGAAATGTTGCATATATAGGGGCTCCTGGGTGACTCAGTTAAGCATCTGCCTAGCTCAGGCCATGGTCTCAGGGTCCTAGATTTGAGCCCCATGTTAGGTTCCCTGCTCAGGGGAACTTTGCTTCTCCCTCTCCCTCTGTCTCTCCCCTTGCTCCTGTTCTCCTATTTTCTCTCTCTTTTTCCCACTCAAATAAACAAATAAATAAGACCTTAAAAAACATTGCATATATTGATAAATAATATGTGTTGTGGGCTTTGATTTACTGCTGTGCTGGCCTTGGGTACATGTCTATACTGACCATGATACAAAAGACATAACCCTTCCCAGCTCCACACCTGGGCTCACCTTTTATTTAGGGTCTTGAAGGTGTCTTGGAATTCTGAAAAGGGCATTTCCCACCAAGAGTAAGTTGAATATTGTCTTAACAAAGTTTCAGGAGCCCATTTGCAAATCTAGCTGCTGTTGAGGACAGGTCATCAGTGGGTGATAACTGAAAGAACAAAGAACATACCCGTCAGAGGAAACACACGGTACCTACTGCAAGGTATTAGGATGTTTGGGGAATTTGACTTGTATCCCACACAGACACCAAGGAGGCCACTTAAGGGAGGGCCAGATATCTGGATTCTGTTTCCATATTTGATGGTGTGGGCTCACCATGGTCTGTCTGAATCTTCACTCTCCCTAACTTTCCTTAATCTCTGAGAAATCCGTATTATTTATGGACGAGGAAAGACTTTCTTTTTTAAAAAATTTTTAATTTTTTTAGTGTTCTAAGAGTCATCGTTTATGCCCCACACCCAGTGCTCCCTGCAATCCGTGCCCTCAGTACCCACCACCAGGCTCGCCCATCCCCCACCCCTTCCCCTCCAAGACCTTCAGTTTGTTTCTGAGTCCAAAGTCTCATGTTTTGTATCCCTCCCTGATTTACCCCACTTCCCATTTCCTTTCCTTCTCCTACTGTCCTCTATATTACTCCTTATGCACCACAAGTAAGTGAAACCATGTGATACTTGACTTTCTCTACTTGGCTTATTTCACTCAGCATAATCTCCTCCAATCCAGTCCATGTTGCTACAAAAGTTGAGTATTCATCCTTTCTGATGGAGGCATAATATTCCATTGTACATATGGACCATCTTCTTTATCCATTCGTCTGTTGAAGAGCACCTTGGCTCTTTCCATAGTTTGGTGATTGTGGCCATTGCTTGCACATTTCTTCTATATCATCCCTCCCCTGGGGCCACAAATGCACTATGACTAGTTGACCAGAATGAGGAGAGAGTAAGGGGTAGAAAGAATCAGAAGAAAAAAGAGCTACAACGTGGCTTAATTCTTCAAATGCATTATCTGTCCCTATGTGCATAAATAAGTTTATGGAATCCAGAAGCTGTTTATGATATGGCCATTTCTATAAACAGTAATTTATAAATAATTCATGTAGTTTGGGGTCTTTCAGTTGATAAAGTCTTGCAGCTTAGCAGTCCCTGGATAGTCATGGAAGTCAAAATATCACCGTTTCTACACCCCTAATTTCCAGGGTGCCCCTGGGTTTTGCTAATGCTATAATAACAATAATCGCTGCTATTTGTTGAACATAGATGCTGTGATAGACCGTGTGCTAAGGGCTGCATGATTTTTTATCCATAGTCAATATGCTCACCTGCGCAAGTATTGTTTTTCCTATCTTACAAGTGAAGAAGCCAAACTCCCAGAAGTTAAGCAACTTGTTCAGGATCTCCCAGCCAGAAAGTGGAAGAAATGGTATATAGATTCAAGTCCGGTTCCGGAGACCTTGGTCTTTCTGCTCTATCATTGGATTTTGTTGTAGGACCTGAGTCAAGAACTTGGGCACAGGTAGTTTGTTTGAGAGGTGATCTCAGAGATAAGGACAGAGGGACGAGAGGGAGGTTATAGGAAGTGATTTTGTTGAAGTCACTGTTGTGGGCCTCTTGGATTTGTTCCTTCCCAGGGCTTTCTCATTACTCATATATGTCCTCCCAGAATTTTCCAGCAAAGAACAAACCTCAGAACATATTTATCCATCAGCTCTCATGCACTTTTGTTTGAGGGCCCTCCCTGGGGCAGTTTGCGTCCTGTACTTCTAGGAATGCATTCGTGCCAGGGCAGTGGACTGTTACTTGATTTTGGAACATCAGAGAAACCTCAGAATAGAAAGGGAAAGACTCAGAGGGCAACTGAGATGAGGCTCGGTGGGTATGATGTAAGTCAGAGCCTGCTAAGAGCCTGCCTGCTGCAGCCACAGCTGCGATCAGAGGAAAGGCTGAGAGGGTGAGAGCTGGGTCCCCTAGCACATCTGATAGAACCATACACTCCCAGGTTCAGCCCTTCCAGACCACGCCGACATGTGATCCTCCCAACATACTGGCTTTGGAAAGGTGGCAAAGCTTGAACTGGCAGTCACACCCAAGTGACAGATTCCTCCACCAAA
>PITA01029086.1:0-18394 GCA_004023965.1 Spilogale gracilis | reverse complement strand
GGGAGGGGCATGTGGGCTTTGACAGGCAGACAAAACTTGAGCCTTGATTCTCAGGGGCCACAAGCAGACACAGGTTTGGGAGCTAGCCTCAGTCAGGCCTTGAGGGACAGTAGGCGAGAAGGGCCAGCAGTGGGCGGGGTCACCTTGCAGTGCTGGCCTGTCTTGCGGGGGAGGCGACTCTAGGGGAGATGTGTCCCCAGTCCCACTGTTTCCTGAAGCAGCCAGATAAGAACCACCTGCACACCAGTGTCTTGCGTGAGGCTCCCCAGAAGCACAGCCTGACATGAAGATTTGTGCACAGTGATTCACGGAAGCCTGACTTCCAGGGAAACAGGTAAGGGAGAAGGGCAGTAGGATTGGGAATGGGCTCAACAGGGGTGAAACCTCCAGCAGGGCCTCCGAGGGCAGTAGGGTACACCTTAGAGGCTGTATGGACATGTCCGGAAAGCTGAGCTTTCTTCTGGCTCACCACTAATGCAGCCTCACATTTCCTCCTTGCTCAGTTTTCAGGGACCCTGAAATTTTCTGATGGGCAAGTTAGCTGTAGTGGGGGACTTTGGTGGGATCAGGGTGACACCCAGTGGTGATCTTGGGATATGGCACACAGACATTTCTAAAAGAGACCCAGACCCAGGGTGTGAGAATTCTCAACGTCAGGGCCATCTCCTTGGGGAGGACTCTCCAAACCCCCCTCTTCCTTCCAAAATGCACAATCTTAAAATCTGCTTGTATATGGCATAGAGGCAGTAATACACCTTTACTGCTGACAGTTCAATAAATTCAACTGATCTGAAAATTCACTCATTAGGGGAAGCTGTCATTTCACTTTTAGACCCATTCGTATGTTTCTGTGCAGAGCTTATAGACTGTTTTAGTTGATTTAATTCATTAATAGAAAAGCAGCAATAGAGCCTTGAGCTGGGAACCAGAAGCTCCTCTAGGAAACAACGCTACTCCCAGCCGCCTCTAGGGGCGCCACCGAGTGACTGAAAGAAAGAGGACTCCATATCCCAAATCATTCACTTAAAAATCGTAACAGCAGGGATCTGCAGCTAGATGACCTGGCTTCAGACTGTCCAGAGCGCCGTGCCAAAATACGAGTTAGAAAAAGGTTTGTTTTTTTTTTTGGTTTCTACTTCATCTAACAGGATAGTTCCCTACTGGTAGTGATTTTGACCTCATCCCCCTCTCCTCTACTGGGGTCGCTTGGCAATGTTTAGGAACATTTTTTCTGCTCTTGGGGCAGAGGTGGCGGGGCAGAGGGAGAGGGAGTGAGAGAGGTGATCCTAAGCAGGCTCCACACCCAGGGCACAGCCCAATGTGAGGTTCAATCTCACGACGACCCTGAGATCATGACTTGAGTCGAAATCAAGAGTCAGATCCTTAAGGGACTGAGCCTCGCAGGCGTCCAAGCCATTTTTGACTGTTACAGTGGGGGAGTGCGGGCACTGCTGGCCTCTAGTGGGCAGGGGCCAGTGATGCTGGGAAATCTGCTAGCCTGCAGGAGAGTAGCGCCAACCATGAATGATTCAGATCTAAATGTCAGTGATGTCCAAGTGGAGAAAGCCTACTTTGAGAGGTGATGTTAATCAGCAAGGAAGGGAACTGTGAATGAGTGACAAATGCTAGGAAGGCCTAAGCAATTAACTGGCTGTGTTTTTGGTTTTTTCTTTTTAATAATTAAAATAATCTCGACCCTCAACGTGGGGCTCAAACTCACAACCCAAAGATTAAGAGTCACAGGCTTTCTGGACCGAGCCAGCCAGGCATCTTATTTTCTGAATTGTAACGAACCATCCGACAGAGCTGGGTTATCCGGACCCACATACACCGTACGTTCTGCAGTAATAATAGCACAGAGAGAACCTCCATGTTGCAATCAGTTTGTTACAAATGAGCATCAGCCATTCCCTTTCTTCATAATTTGAAACACGGTCCTTTTGCTTCGTTCTTCTAGCTGTGCATGGTCTCGCTCCTGGTATAACATTCCACCGCACACCCTTCATCAGCTCCAGGAAGGCTCAGGGCGAGTGAAGGGCTGACACATGATGGGGACTGAAAGTTATTTTGCATTTCTTCCTACAGCCCTTTTAGTCTCCTCTAAGAGATTGCTTAATTGCTTTTCAAACAGCTATCATGCCCTCCTAGCTTTACAGCTTCTTCCAGAAGATGATTACAATGTCCTATTATTTTTCAAGCAAAAATAGTGCTTCCTTACCCCTCAGTAATATATGCATTGTCAATTTCAATAGCATCAGCTGTCTTTACCTGACATGAATCTCTTTTTCCCTTTATTCCCCTCCTTTGCCATTGTCATCTGTTTAACCTTTCTTGGGAGAGCTTCCTAAGCACACAGATATATTTATGGAGAATCTGTACATTTGTGGATACAATTGAGGGGGAGAATATATTACCCTAAAATGTGTCCCTTGGCATATCGATCATTTTGAATTAAAGTTACTTAAGAAAGAGCCAGTGTAAGAAGGACACTCTGACTCTCCCTCTGTCCCCCTGAACGCAGGAAATAAATTCCCCATGTGAAGGATATCCTCCCAGCACCTGGAGGGGAAGCGGCATCTTCATCACCAGAGATAGAGAATTCAGGGTGGGGAAGTCTGCATAAGCAAATCTGACTATCATCTCCTTAACTAGCTACCTAAACCCAATTCCCTTGGTTTTGTCAGTGTTTCATAAATTACTGTTTTTTTGTCTAAAAGCAGAAAGCTGCCAGCTTTGGTCACATCTCTGAGTCCCACATCTCAATGAGTTCTTGTGTGTATGGAATTAAATCTGTTTTTCTCCTGTTAATCTGGTTTATGTTAATCCAGCTATTAGGCCAGCCAAAGAACCGAGAAGGTAAGAGTGAAAATGTTTTCCTCCCCCACACCATTAAAATTTAAATACTGTGTGTGGAGCCTAATGTTGGCATTTCTCATTTGTTGGAGCAAAAATTTACTTAAACATTAATAACTATGCGTGTGATGTACTTCTCAGTGCATACTTCGTTTCCAAGAAGGGGAGAAAGATACTGTGCAGCTCTCATTTATTAGAACTGTGGGTTTGTTTAAAAGAGATATGTAATTGGAGATCTTAAACCTAATTAGAAATGTGTTACTTTATCTCATACCTGAAGCCTAAAAGAATGTAGATTTTGGGGGAAACCTGAAATTAACCCCTGCTTATTATGGCTTACAACCTTGAATGGGGCTTGTGAGATTTTTTTTTTGAAATAGCTAATGAATTTAAGTTTAAAAGAAAGAAAACATTCCTGCCCTTCTCTTCAAACCTCTTGCTCTCATGTGACAGCAACATAGTGTTGCTGCTGCTGCTTTTTCTGATTCTTCTTCTTCTTCTTCTTCTTCTTCTTCTTCTTCTTCTTCTTCTTCTTCTTTGTATTACATTATTATGTTTTTTCAAAATGGGAAGGTATATGATGGCAAAAATACACATGAGGGGTTGGACTTTGGGTTTGGGTGTCCTGATCGCACATTCCTGAGGCTCCTGACAAGGAAAGGACACCCATAAGGTGAAAGAATCAAATGAGTTGTGAAATATCAGCTGAATTAACATTAGGCAGGCACCAGAAGATGCTCCCCATTTCTTGACTTAGGGCTTCTGGGACACAGGCTGGATGGGAGTGTGGCTCAGAATGACAGGTCTGCATAAGGTTTCCTGGTTCTTGCTGCCCCGAGTCCCAATCACCTGGGGCAGTGACACAGGATTCAGCTAGCCATGGGACAAATAGTGGGTCCCAATCCAGTGTAAATGAAGAAGTTAACACAATAGAATGGAAGAAGAGTAGATTCTCTTGACACCTGGTCCAAGATAATTTCATCTCTGCCTAATGGCTTTTATAGTCCCTGGAGTTTGCTCTTGCCTTTCTTTTTTCTTTTTCTTTTTCTTTTTTTAATATTTTATTTATTTATTAGAGAGAGAGTGAGAGCTAGAGCGAGCGAGAGAGAACACAAGCAGGAGGAGTGGCAGGCAAAGAGAGAAGTAGGTTCTGTGCTAACAAGGAACCAGATCCAGGACCTTGGGATGATGACCTGAGCCGAAGACAGATGCTTAATGACTGAGTGACCCAGGAATCCCTGCTCTCCCTTTTCAAGGCAGTCTGGAAGTACCAGGGGATTAACACCTGGGAGAGGCCCATAGCCAATGACAGATGGGGGTTGGTGTATAATATATAATCACCCCCATCCTTGGAAGGGTTAACTCTTAGGTGAGGACAAGACACTGTCTCCCAGACACGCCAAGTGAACCTAATTCTAGGTGCCCACTGGGATGCCATTCTTCTTTTTTTTTTTTTTTTAAGATTTTATTTATTTGACAGAGAGAAACACAGCGAGAGAGGGAACACAAGCAGGGGGAGTGAGAGAGGGAGAAGCAGGCTTCCCGCTGAGCAGGCAGCCTGATGCGGGGCTTGATCCCCATTCTCCGGGATCATGACCTGAGCCGAAGGCAGTTGCTTAACCAACTGAGCCACCCAGGTGCCCCGGGGATGCCATTCTTGATAGAACCAAACTGTCTTGTCTTCCCCAGCTCACTTTCCTATCCCCGCACTCTGATCTCTGGAATTATTCCCCAAGGTATTATTTTTGCACATAACCTTGTTTCAGGGCCTGTTCCTAAACCAAGACAAAATATATATCCGGTTCCATCCTGAGCAGGCAAGCCCTGTGCAGGGAAGCTAGACGCAGAGCAGGCTGTGGGAAGGCAGAGATGAGCGGGGGACAGAGTGGGGCCGGATGCCCAAGCCCCGTGGTTCCCATTCATTCTCAGAACGTGGCTTGTTAAGTATCCTGGGGTCTGACCCGTACTACTTGTAATTCCTTCCTCACTGGGGAAGTTTGCTATTTCCCTCAGGTCCCCATCCCAACGCTGAGAAAAAAAGAAAAAAGCCCAAACAAAAAGATTCCCTTCGTGGCCACGTCTCAGGTTTATCCCTGGCTGTTCCCATGTCCGTGTGGCAAACATTCCAGGCTGCCTGTGCTCAGAACAACACTCAATTTCACTTCCCTGCAGAAGGACGGACTATATTATTCACGCCTAGTTCCTAGTCGAGTCCGCTTAAGGCCTCCCCAGCCACCCCTCCTCGCTTTCAGATTCATCCTGGTCGGACTTAACTATTCAAACAAAACGGGTCTTAAATTCTTCCTCTTCCTGGTAGGAACACGCCTCGGAGCTCTGAAAAACTTGCAGTGCAGCCTTTCGGGTGTGTTTTATTAAAAGGTAAGATTATGTTCGAAGCAAAGGTTAGGCAAACATTTGCTGAACGCCTCAGTCCTCAACAGGCTGGGAGCATTTCCTCAAGTCGGAAGCTGAGTAAAACGGCTGCCAGGTTAAGAAAGGTCTTTACTTAAAGGTTAAGCCAAAATATAATGGGAAAGATAAAAACAGTTGGGAACAGCCTTTTTTTTTTTTTTTTTTTTTAAGGGAGACTGGTTCTAAGTGGGGATTTGTTTCTGCTTTCAAAGTTTCAAAGTTCACAGTCCTAGAAACACAGGTATTCGCTGAGACAAATGTGCGAATGAAGGAGAGCTTTGGAAGTGAATGGAAGGCTCACAGAGTCTGGCCCTGGGTGCAGCCTCAAATTTAAACAGAAGGGAAATTACGAAGCCCTTGGACCCTCCTCCGCCTTCCCAGCGCGACCCATCCCGGCGTCCTGCTCCTTCGTGGCCCCTGCTCCCCACGTGCTCTGTCCAGATTGCTAGGCCCAGGGTCCCATTTCCCAAAAGGACAGGTGGATTGGGAACTAGAGTAGCTACTCTTTTTTTTTTTTTTTTAAGATAGTGAGAGAGACTGAGAGAGAGTGTGAGCCGTGAACAGTGGGGGCCAGAGAGAACCGTAAGCAGGGCTCCACGCTGACACAGGGCTCCATCTCATGGAGATCATGCCCTGAGCCCAGACCAAGAGTCAGATGCTCAACGACTGAGCCATCCAGGTGGCCCTAGAGTAGGAATTCTTGAACCTGATATGGACCCGATTCTTGACCTTGTACGGGTGCAGCCAGTACAATGTCCTTCTGCCAGAGGGAAGGGTTCCAGAGGCTGGCAGGTTGCTGGGGAGAGGTTTGGGGAGCTCCCCAGTTGTCCTAAAGCCCACATGCAGAAGGTTGTCAGTACCTGGGACCGGCTCCGGGCCATGCATCCTCATTTCATAATCAAATGAATGGAGAGGTGGGAATGTCATATGGTGGCCCCCCCACCCTTGGCCACGCTCTCCCCTAGCGGCCTCAGCAGCTCTGCTCATCACTGCACCCAATCAAACCCTCTCAGGAGCCCGTTGGACTCACTAGGTGGTATAAAAGTGACACTGATATACCTAGCTTTGACACGTGATGGTGCCTGTCTCAGATTGATTGATTTATCTTATTTTTTTATTTTTTATTTTTTTTAAAGATTTTATTTACTTGACAGAGAGAAACACGGCCAGAGAGGGAACACAAGCAGCGGGAGTGAGAGAGGGAGAAGCAGGTCTCCTGCTGAGCAGGGAGCTCGACGCAGGACTCCATCCCGGGTCTCCGGGACCATGATCTGAGCCGAAGGCAGTCGCCCAACCAACCGAGCCACCCAGGCACCCCTGTCTCAGATTTATGACAGGCAGTTAGTTAATGTCTCCAAGATTCATTGGTACTGGTTATATTTTTGAAAACCTGCTTTATTGCTTGGTAAATAGCCACAATATCCCTTCACGGACACCCCTCTCTCATGAGCTCCTCCTCTCGGACCACCAGGACCTCCCACAGTTACAAGGTTAATTAATGCCCAGAAGAGGATTTGTCCTCAGGATCCTCTGGGCTGGTGTCCAGGAAATCTCAGTTGTACTAACCCAGTGGGACTCAGCTCTCTGTACTTCCCTTCTGCCTGAGATCTGCCTCTTCCACTCCTCACCATCTCAGGAGCTCTCTGATGGCTCAAACGTATTTCATATATTTTGCCCAACTCTTCTGGCTGCTCTTGGGGAAGGCAATGCTGTTCAGTAAGCTAGGTCATTACTATTGGAAGTTGGCGCCATCTAGGCACTTTTTATGTGAGACGGATAAATGACATTTAAGCTGTCGGGAGTTGGGTTACTTGCAGCTCAATGAATTCCTAACTGATAAGCTTAGTATTGCCAAGACCATGTCATGTGTGTGTCCCATGTTCAGTTATCAAAGTAACAACTTGGGCATGTGGTCTAAATGAAGGAGACTGGGAAGCCCGACTTGATTATAGGAGAGAATTGTAAAGACCAGAATCTTAGACAAAGTAAATACTTCAGAGTAGTCTGAGAAGATTAATTTGAATTTATTCATTTTGGAAAATAGAGAGAGAGAGAGAAGATCCATAATATGTACTCAGAGGATCAAATGGTTATTAGAAAGAAAACTTTGGAAACTGCTGAGTGGTAATATTTCTAACCCAAGTTAATAACTTGCTGGAAACCCAAGAGGAAGGCATTTCGTCTTAGCTTTGCCATTAAGCACAAAGCTGAAGCTCTCAGAACATGATTTATAGCTCTCAGAGCTCTGTGGATTTCATTATAAAGTACTAAATAAAACCTGGCACCTCTCAAGGTGTCCCATAGCCTGGGATATGGAGAGATAAGGGGCTTTGCCAAGGTCAGACTGTGGGCAGCAGGGAGCCCACAGATATGACTTGGTTAAAGAAGAAACACAAGGGGTGCCTGGGTGGCTCAGTTCGTTGAACGACTG
Source organism: Spilogale gracilis (assembly GCA_004023965.1). Lineage (NCBI taxonomy): Eukaryota > Metazoa > Chordata > Mammalia > Carnivora > Mephitidae > Spilogale > Spilogale gracilis. The sequence continues at coordinate 10,698 of PITA01029086.1, read as the reverse complement.
CCTTCAGCTCAGGTCATGATCCCGGAGACCCGGATCGAGCCCCACATTGGGCTGCCTGCTCAGCGGGAAGCCTGCTTCTCCCTCTCTCACTCCCCCTGCTTGTGTTCCCTCTCTGGCTGTTTCTCTCTGTCAAGCAAATAAATAAAATATTTTTTTTTAAAGAAGAAAAACAACACACACACACATATACATACACACATGATACATACACACATGATTTTTTTTTAAAGAAGAAAAACAACACACACACACATATACATACACACATGATATGAACACTGTCTGAATCTCATGTCTGCTGCGGTAGACTATAATTTCCAAAGACGGTCCCAGCAACATGTTCCTCTTATAATGGACATAGGGCTTTCCCATCAAGAGGTGGGGGGAGTCTCTCTCCCCAACTTTGCACCTGCTGGCCCTGTGACAATGAGGGAGGGGTAGGTCATAAAGGGCAACACAACTTTCACTGGCCCTCTCTGGATCCTCGATCTAGGATCCTGGCGCAGCCACATGGGAAGGCCACCGGCGATGTTCTGGCCGCAAACCTAGCTGACCGTCAGCACTGACCCACCACCATCCGTATCGTGAGCCTCTGAGCAGCTCGGACGGAACCATGTGGTACGGAGAGGAGCCGTCCCCATCCAGAACACCCCAAACCGCAGGTTCACTGGCAAAAAAATGTCATTTTAAAACACGGAGCTTAGGAGTGGTTGGCTAGGCCTCGAAGAGTGCGGCTAACAAGAATAGCTAAGATCTCACTCACGACAGAGAACATACCCGAAGGCACGGTGTCTACCAATGCACTGGCTGATCCAAACAGATTCAGGAAGACACAGCTCGGGGTCCTCACAGAGCCTCAATCTGCCCTGAGGCCTGACTTTGTAGGGACACTTGGCAGAAATCGTGCCCGTGGTTCTGGTCCCGACCTTTACACTGTCCTGGCTTTCTTTTCCCCGTTGGTGGCTTTCTTGAGAAACAATTCAAGATAAAAGTCAATGGATATTTGGGACGCCTGGGTGGCTCAGTTGGTTAAGAGACTGCCTTCGGCTCAGGTCATGATCCCGGAGACCTGGGATCGAGTCCCACATCGGGCTCCCTGCTCGGTGGGAAGCCTGCTTCTCCCTCTCTCACTTCCCCTGCTTGTGTTTCCTCTCTGGCTGTGTTTCTCTCTGTCAAATAAATAAAATCTTAAAAAAAAAAAAGTCATTGGATATTTGACAGCGACCACCAATGGATCCCCTCAACTCTGTTTTCTCCTTCTTCCTTTAGTAGCAAGTTCCTGCATTTGAGCAGCGCATAGACCCCTCAGAATAAAGATTCCCACGCAGGTGCATGTGACATGCCACGCCACACCTCCGTGGTCCAGCCACTCTTGCTGCTGCTGTGGACACGGTCCTTGCACTGTTCTTTTTCATTGTCTTCTCCTCTCTGCCATTCTCATTTTTCTGTGCTTCTTTCTTAATGGAAAGAAAAATGCACATAACCTAAAATTCACCATCTTAGCCATTTTTTTTAAGATTTTATTTATTAGACAGAGAGAAACACAGCCAGAGAGGGAACACAAGCAGGGGGAGTGAGAGAGGGAGAAGCAGGCTTCCCGCCGAGCAGGAAGCCCGATGTGGGACTCAATCCTGGGTCTCCGGGATCATGACCTGAGCCGAAGGCAGTCGCTCAACCAACTGAGCCACCCAGGCGCCCCATCTTAGCCATTTTTAATTGTATAATTCAGAGTGTTTAGCACATTCACAGTGTTGTGTAATCGTAATTACGATCCAATTTCGGAGCGTGTCACACACAAAAGAATCCCTGTACCGGTGAAGCAGTAGTTTCCCATTCTGCCCTGCCCACCCCCCTCCCCTGGCTCTGCAAACATGCCTCTGCTTTCTGTCTTTGTGCTTTTTGCCTATTCTGGACATTTTCTCTCAGTGGAATTATATAATATGTGACATTCTGTTGTTTGGATTTTTCACTTAGCTTAGCACATGTTTTCAGGGTTTGTCCATGCTTTAGTGTACGTTGATATTTTATTTCTTTTTTGCGCTGTGTAATATTCTATTGTACAGAGATAAACCACATTTTATTTATCTGTTGATTAGTTAATGGGCGTTTCATTTATTCCCACGTTGGTGAATATTCATGTACAAGTTTTTGTGTGGACATATGCTTTCGTTTCTCTTGGGTATAATCAGAGGTCTTAAAATCACACTCTGTGTAGCCTTTTTAAAATTTTTTTTAAAGATTTTATTTATTTGACAGAGAGAAACACAGCCAGAGAGGGAACACAAGCAGGGGGAGTGAGAGAGGGAGAAGCAGGCTTCCCACCGAGCAAGGAGCCCGATATGGGACTCGATCCCAGGTCTCCGGGATCATGACCTGAGCCGAAGGCAGTCGCTTAACCAACTGAGCCATCCAGGCACCCTCGTGTAGCCTTTTTTTTAAAAAAGATTTTATTTATTCATTTGACAGAGAGAAACACAGCTAGAGAGAAACACAAGCAGGGGGAGTGACAGAGGGAGAAGCAGGCTTCCTGCCACACAGAGAGCCCGATGTGGGGCTCGATCCTGGGACTCCTGGATCATGACCTGAGCTGAAGGCAGAGACTTAACCACTGAGCCACCCAGGTGCCCCCTAAATGATACATAGTTTATGGGACAGAACATTCATGTTCCTTTCTTCAGAAAAAGGTTTTTTTTCTTTTTTCTTTTTAACTTTTTATCCCGAAATAATTTTGGACTTATAGTTCCTGTATGTACTTCATCCAGCTTCCCCTAATACTAGCATCTTACATGATCATGGTACAGCTCCCCAACCAAGAAATTAACACGGGTGCAAGTCTATTAGCTAGAGTCTAGTTTTTTAGTTTTGTCTTTTTAAAGATTTTATTTATTTGACAGTGAGAAACACAGCCAGAGAGGGAACACAAGCAGGGGGAGTGAGAGAGGGAGAAGCAGGCTTCCTGCCGAGCAGGGAGCCCGATGAGGGACTTGATCCCGGGTCTCCGGGATCATGACCTGAGCTGAAGGCAGTCGCTTAACCAACTGAGCCACCCAGGCGCCCCTCTGTGTAGCTTTTGGACGACAACCTAAATGTTTTTCACAGTGGCCGTACCATTTTACTTTCTGACCGGCAATGTATCAGTATTCTGATTTCTCCCCATCCTTTCCAACACTTCTTGGTCTTATTCTTATTATTGTATTATAATCATCATAATGTATATGAAGGGAGATTTCATTGTGGTTTGGTTTGTATTTCCCTTATAACTAACACTATTGAACATCTTCTCATGTGCTTATTTGCCATTTGCTTATCTTCTCTAGAGAAATATTCAAGGGTTGTACTCAATTTTCCGTTGAGTTATTTATAGTTTTATAGGATTCCCCCCCTATATTCTGGTTTCTGGACTCTTTAACAGATACATAATTTGCAGCTATTTTCTCCCATTAGCTGGGTTGTCCTTAAAATCTATTAGTAGTGTCCTTTGAGGCACCATAGTTTTCCATTTTAATGAGTCAAATTTATCTCTTCTCTCTGTTATTCTTTGTGCTTTCATGTTATACTTAAGAAACCGACCTAATACAAGGTCAATGGAGATTTAGACCTATGTCTATGGTATAAAAAACCCAGCTAGTTTGGGTGACTGCATAGGTATTTTATAGCATGACAACCTGGTTCACAGCCAGAGTCTGGACATTTAGATCAGGACCTGAGTTTAGGATCTGTGCTCCCAAGTTTCCACTTTGTTTTCCTGGGCCACCTTTTAAAACAACCACTTTGAGTTGAGCCTGCAAAAAGTTAGTGACTTCTGCCTCAACCCTCTTGTGCGTGATAGGCACTTGCTACCCTGTTCTCTATCCCCTGTTCGCTATCTCCTGCTCATTCGTGAGCTGGGACCAAGGACTGCCGTTTCCCCAGTTCACTGCACACCCCTGCCCCTGTCTCTGGATCATGGAATTAATTAACACCGTGACTTGACTTTCTTTGTGTGACTGTACTGAAACTCCCTTCAATCAGAAAGACCCCTGGAGTCTTCATTTCCCCAAAGTGAATACTCAGATGCTGAGGAAGCTCCTGGCTGACCCTGTGTTGATATCGCTTGCTTCCCCATTCAGCAGGTCATAATCTGCATATTTTTAATTTCATATACCAGCTCTGGCCCCTCCCCCAACACAATTTCCTCTTGAGTCTCATCTCTTACATTTGGGTCTTTGATCCATTTTAGTTAATTTTTGTATATGGTGTGAGGTAGGGGTCGAAATTCATTCTTTTGCATGTAGATATTCACTTGTCCCAGGATTATTTGTTGAAGATAATATTCTTTCCTCACTGAATGTTCCTGGCACTGTTGTTGCAAATCAATGGCTATAGACATTTGGGTTTCTTTCCAGACTTGCAGTTTTATTCCATTGATCTATATATTTACCTTTATGCCACTAATACAGTTTTGATCACTGTATCTTTTTTTTTTTTTAAAGATTTTATTTATTTGACAGAGAGAAATACAGCCAGAGAGGGAACACAAGCAGGGGGAGTGAGAGAGGGAGAAGCAGGCTTCCCGCCGAGCAGGGAGCCCGATGTGGGACTTGATCCCGGGTCTCTGGGATCATGACCTGAGCCGAAGGCAGTCGCTGAACCAACTGAGCCACCCAGGCACCCCGATCACTGTATCTTTATAGTAAGTTTTGAAAGCAGGAAGTGTGAGTCCTCTAACTTTGTTTTTCTTTTTCAAGATTATTTTAGCTATTTGGATTACCCTATAATTTCATATAAAACTTTGCATCAGCTTGTCTATTTCTGTCAAAAATGCAGTCTGGGTGGCTCAGTTGATTAAATGTCTATCTTTGGTGTGGGTCCTGATCTCAGGGTCCTGGGATCCAGTTCTGCACTGGACTCCTCGCTCAGCAGGGAGCCTGCTTCTCCCTCTGCCTGGTGCCCCCGCCCGCCCCCCCGCCGCTTGTGATGTCTTTCTCTCCGACAAATAAATAAATAAAATCTTCTTAAAAAAAATCCAGTTTGAATTTTGACAGGAATCAAATATATAAATCAGTTTTGGTAGAGTTGCCATCCTAAGAATATTAAAACTTCCAATCCATGACCGTCAGGTTTTTTTCCCCTTTATGTACATCTTCTTTAATTTCTTAAACAATATTTTGTAACTTCAATGTGAAATTATTTATTTAATCTTAAGTATTTTATTTTTCTTAAGTATTTTATTCTTTTTGATGCTATTATAAATGGAATTATTTTCATAATTTTACTTTGTTTTCTCCGTTGCAAGTTGTATCCTGCAACTTCACCAAACTCATTTACTAACTTGAACAGTTTGTTCATGAATTTTTTTTTAAGATTGCATTTATTTATTTGAAGAGAGAAACACAGCTAGAGAGGGAACACAAGCAGGGGGAGTGAGAGAGGGAGAAGCAGGCCTCCCACTGAGCAGGGAGCCCGATGCGGGGCTCGACCTGGAACTCTAGGATCATGACCTGAGCTGAAGGCAGACACTTAACGACTGAGCCACCCAGGTGCCCCTGTTCATAAATTTTTAAAGAAGTGTTTCTATATGTAAGATCATGTCTTCTGTGAGAAGAGTTTTATTTTTCTCCTTCCTAATCTAGATATGCCCTGGATCTTGTTTTTTTTTCTTGCCTACTTGGCCCTGGCTAGAACTTCCAGTACATCAAATAGAAGTGGGGAGAGTAGACATTTTTGTCGTTTTCTTGATCTTGCAGAGAAAGCATTCAGTTTTTCTCACCATTAAGCATGATGCTAGTTGTGGGCTTTTCACTGATGCTCTTTATTAGTTGAAGAGGTTCCTTTCTATTCCTAATTTGTGAACTATTTTTATAATGAGAGAGTATGGTATTCTGTCAAATGTTTTTTCCTGCCTCCATTAGGAGGATCATGAGATGTTTTCCTTCATTCTATGAAGATAGTGTATTTCATTGATAGATTTTTGTTATGTTGAATCACTCTTGCATTTCTGGAGTAAATCCATTTGGGCATTGTGTATAATTATCTTCATATGCTGCGGAATTCAATTTGCTAGCATTTTGCTAAGGATTTTTGCATCTGTATTTATAAGGGATATTGGTGTGTACGTTCCTTCACTAGTGGTGACTTTTTCTTTGGTATCAGAAAAATAATGGTTTCATCAACTGAATTAGGAAGTGTTTCTTCCTCTTACATTTTTTAGAAAATTGTGAGAAAAATTGATGTTCATTCTTCTTTAAATATTTAGTAGCATTCACCAATGTAGCTATCTGGTCTCAAGCTTTTCTTTGTTGAAAGTTTTGTTGTTTTTTTAAACGATTCGATCTCTATAACAGTTGTAGGTCCATTTAGATTTTCTGTGCCTTCTTCAGTTAGTTTTGGTAGTGTGGGTTTCTTGGAATTTGTCCATTTCATTTAGGTTATTTAAATTTTTTTTAGGTTATTTAATTTGTTGATGTAGGATTGTTTATAGTATTCTCTTATAAACCTTTTTATTATGATCAGGCTGGTAATAACATTCCCAATTTCTTTTAAGATTGTAGTAGTTTGAATCTTCTCTCTCTCTGCTTCAGTATAGCCAAAGGTTTGTCTCTTCATCTCTTTCAAAGAATCAACTCTTGGTTTCATTGATTCACTCTGGTGTTTTTCTATTTTCTAGTCATCTACCTTTATCTAAACTTCATTATTCCCTTCCCTCTGCTTTCTTTGAATTTAGTTCTCTCTTCCCTTTCTAGTTTTTAAGGTAGGATGCTAATTTGAGGTATTTCTTCTTTCTCAAGGTAGGTTTTTACAGCTAAAATTTCCCTGTAAAAATTGCTGCTTAACTGCCTCCCTTATGCTGTGTTATGCCTTCATTTTCATTCATCTCAAAACATTTTCTGATTTTCTTTGTGATTTCTTTTGACTCAATGATTATTTAGGAATGTATTGTTTGATTTCTCTGTATTTGTCAATTTCTCTGGTTCCTTTCTGTTACTAATTTACAGCTTCAATCCATTGTGATCAAAGAACACAATTTACATGATTCAGTTCTTTTAAATTTCTGAAGCTTGTTTTATGGACTAGCTTGTGAACTCTCCTGGAGAATGCTTCACTGCTTGAGAAGAATTTGTTGTTTTTATGTTTTCGGGTAGCCATGTAGGTCTAGGTTGTTAATAGTGTTGGTTAAGTCTTCTATTTCTTGTTTATCTTTTGTCTGGTTGTTCTGTTCATTATTGAATAGGGGGCCTAAAGCACCCAACTATGACTGTTGAATTTCCTATTTCTTCCCTCGGTTTTGTCAGTCTTTGTTTTATGTATGTTGAAGCTCTCTTGTTAGGTGCATGTGTGTTTGTAGTTATTATAACTTCTTCATAGACTGACCCTTTTATAACTATAAAATGACCCTATATATGTGTAGTAACATATTTTTCTTTTATATCCTCTTTTATCTTATATTAGTATAGCCATCCTATCTCTCCAATGGCTGTTATTTGCTTATATTTTTTTCCATTCTTTTACTTTCAGCATATTTGTATCTTTGAATCTAAAGCAGGTCTCTTGACACTTAAACTAATATAACACTGTATGTTAATTATGCTTCAATAAAAAAATACAGTATGTCTCCTGTAGACAACACATAGTTAGATCATGTCTTTTTATTCATTCTGCTAGTCTCTGTTTTCTTATTGGATTGTTTAATCCATTCACAATTAATGTTATTATTGATACAGTTGGATTTACTCATGTCTTTTTTGTTCTTCTATTTCTCCTTTACAGCTTTCTTTTGCATTGAGCAAATACTTTCTAGTGTACCATCCTAATTCCTCCAAGAATTTTTCGCTATTAAATTTAAGTAATTTTGTTAGTAATTGTTCTGTCGTTTACCATATACATTTTAACTTATCAGAATCTAATTCAGATTTATACTAACTTAGGTTAGTATAACATATAGAAATGTTTCTCCTGAATAGCTCTACACCACCTTACTTTCTTTTGTGCTCTTATTATAGATATTCATCTATAACATGTTACAAACTTAATGATACATTGTTAAAATTACTATTTTGTACCATTTTGTCTAATGTAGCTGAGAAAAGAGGCGGGCTTGTAAATATCCAGAGGGATTATTTCTGAAGTAACAGTCAATAAATATTTGTTCAATGAATGGATAGTGAACCAGAAACAAAAGAAAACGTAGTTCAAGAAGAAAAACGTGATGAACTGTGTCAAAGACTGCGATGAGGATGATGTGAGGTGAGAATTGATCACTGGGTTTGGTAGCATGGAGGCATTAGTGGAATTCGGGGTAGAATCCTAATCAGTGTGGGTTCTAGGGCATTTGGAAGCTGAGAAAGTGGAGAGAAGCACACCCCTTTTCGGGGTTGGTTTACTATGAAAGGGAACAGAGAAATGGGACTTAGAGGAAAATATGAGGTCAACAGAAAACGTTTTAAAAGATGAAAGATAATGGAGCATTTAGTACGCTGAAAATAACTCAGTAGGGCAGGTTGTGAGTAGGTGAGTGGGACGAAGGTCAGCATCTAAGTTGAATTGCCTGAGGTTGAAGGATGAACAGATCATCCGTTGGATATCAGGATGTTAACAAGGAGATTTTTTTTTTCTCTGAACTAAGCAAAACCAGAAACAATCTTATATCTGAGGATAATTCAACAAGAGCCACCAGACACACCCCAAAGAACCACTACAAGAGGTGGCTAAGCCAGCTTTCTGGGGTGGCCACAGTAGATATTAGTAAATGCAGCTTCTTAAATGTAAATCAATTAAAATTAAGTACAATTTAGCAAGTTCAGCTCTTTAGTTGCACTGACTACATTGTAAATGCTTGAATAGCCCCATGACATTAGTGCTATTTCACAGCACAAATATAGAATTATTTCCAGCATTGCATGAAGTTCTGTTGGGTCGAGAACAGGTGGTGGAGAAAAAAAGTGGCTGGAGTAGGGGGTTCTCAGCCTATGCAGAGAATGCTCTGGATTTCCCGACTCTGTTGCATCATTGATTTTTCCCCCAGTTGTATGTTTGGATGTTCTCCAACTCTGCTGCTCTTTCCTGGGCTGATTGGAGCAGGAAGAAGGAACTGGAGAGAGACGGTGGGTAGTGGGAAGATAGAAGGTAGCACTCAGACAGGGGGGAGAAATCCCCTCTTCTAAACATCTCCCCAGACTTGGGTTAGTGAAGACTTGGTAGACACGTTGGTATCTTCTGGTTCTCTTTTGGCTTTTAATTCTTGTATACTTTTTAACTGCACAGTGAAATACATAAACACATTTTCTTAAGAGGTACATTTTATTTTATTTTTTATTTTATTTTATTTTTAAGATTTTATTTATTTGACATAGGGAAACACAGGCAGAGAGGGAACACAAGCAGGGGGAGTGAGAGAGGGAGCAGCAGGCTTCCTGCTGAGCGGGGAGCCCAACGTTGGACTCGATCCCCGATCTCCAGGATCATGACCTGAGCCGAAGGCAGTCGCTTAACCAACTGAGCCACCCAGGTGCCCCAAGAGGTACATTTTAAAGTTTTGCCTTAATTTCACTGACATTCATCTTGAACAAAACATTAACTCGGCCATCATTTTGGGCGTCAGAAGAAAGTTAACGCACCTGGGTGGCTCAGTTGGTTAGGTGTCTGCCTTCAGCTCAGGTCATGATCTCAGGGTCCTGGGATTGAGTCTCGCTTTAAGCTTCATTTCCCTCTCCCTCTGCCCGTCCACGTTCTCCCTCTCACTGTCTCTCTCTCACTCTCTCTGAAATTAATAAATAAAATCATAAAAAAAAGGAAATGAAAATTAAGGGGAAGAACAGAATCTGCCAGGAGAGAGACACTTTGGCGGCCACATCTCTCTCCACCTGCACAGGTGTGTACTAGACCCTCTACCACACTGTGCTTGGAGGCCCCCAGGGACTTGCTTGCATGTAACCACAGGTCTTCAGGAAAAAAGCAATAGCCTGTGTGCCTTGCCTCAAGTTGTATGCCCTGTGCAGATTTAAAAAAATATTTTTATTTTAATATTTATATTTATTTAGAAACATAAATAAATATATAATTAATAAATAAAAATAAAATACATATATTTTATATATAATAAAATAAATAAATAAATATAACATATATTTAATAATATATTAAAGATTATATTACAATCTTATTTTATGTTTTCTAGCACCTTTGAACATGATTTTTAGTGACACTTAATAACACTGTCATTCCCACAGTCCCCTTTATGCTCTCTTGAAGCAGATCCCTATGTCTCCTAAATTATTTTGTTCTCCAACAGAGTTTCTGCTGAGAAAGTGGGGAATGATAGTTCATTCATTTCATGAGTTTATACAATGTTTGCTACAGTTACTGCTAAAGCCCGAGTTAACGGAGATGTTCATGTAATAGGTATGCCCGGTCAACTAAATAGTGAGGTCTTATTTGAAAATATTTCAAAAATAAATACTCATGAAACAAATTCAAGATATATTTACTGAGAACTTATTACATTCCAGACCCTGTCCAGGCTCCAGGGATATAGCAGCAAAGAAAAAGAGCCTTTTTTTGGAACTTCCATTTTCATGAGGAAAGACAGATAATAAAGAAATATTAAATATTTGGGGCACCTGGGTGTCTTAGTGGATTGAGTCTGCATTCATCCCGGTGCCCTGGGATCAAGCCCTGCATCGGGCTGCCTGCTCAGCGGGAACCTACTTCTCCCTCTTCTGC